>BMAV01015177.1:0-50390 GCA_019973955.1 Trichonephila inaurata madagascariensis
AGAAAAAAAAAACATACTGTTAGTTTACAAGCAATGCAGTGTGTAGTTCCGGATGATGTGCGCTTAGCCAGTGAGGTAAATCATATGCCAAATATGGTTTCCAGCTATAGACGATTTCTTAAATGTCACAAAAAGGGACAAGAGAAAAGGAACCGCTACATGTGTGCAGAGTGTATTGTTCCCTTGTGCATTGCAGCGTTCTTCTCATCTTTTCGTGGCGAATAATCACCATTAAATTTAATTTTCTGTATGAACGTGAATCGTTCTTTAAAAAGTATTCTTGCCAAATTTGAAATTTAAATGCAAACATGAAATATGTTTTCTTAAATGCAATTGTTTAATTGTTAATAAAACATAAAAAACTACGAGAAATTCAAAAGAGAAATAAATGGCTCACGAAAGGGTTAATAGAGGATTACAGGATCTTAGAACTTAACTTATATGTTTGTTTTTATACATTAGTTAAATTAAAAATTCACACCCTTCAAATTTTATTTATAAATATAAACACATTTCAAATTTTTATTCCATAAATAAAGTGAGTGGAAATAGCTCTAAAGGAAGGAAATTTCTTATGGCACTTCAAAGTCTATGAAAAAATTGTCTATCTCTTATCCTGCGGTCACTCGCGCCTGTTTTTGCTACCGTCGTTACTCGCGGGGTGTAGAGAACACCCCAAACTTTTAACACGTGAATTTAATTATGAAAATAAAATTAAGTCATTATGATACATATTTATAAAGTACAAGATGTTTTTTGTATTATACAAATAAAATTATTAAATTTATTGCATACAAATGAGACTAACATTAATTTAAACTAAACTTACAAAATTTTCATTTTAAAACACAGAATTTTATATTTTTTCATGAACCAGTATATAAAACGTATATACCAGTAATAAATATACTTTATAATTAATGAGATAATGATAGTAGAAAGTAGAAAAATAATATCTTAATCATTTTCCAAACATTCAGACGAGGTATACACATGCCCCAACTACTCGGAAGTTCTCAGCTCCCCAGATAAACTTTTGAAGATCATTACATTCCAATCGTTCGGGAAAGAGGGATTGCATTAGGCCTGAAGGTTCAATGACCTAAAATGTGCAGCTACAGAAAAAATAGTAGTTCTGCGCTTTCTTTTTAGAATCCTGGGAGGATTTTCTTGTTGCTGGGGTGTACAGAACACCCCGCACGAGTGATCGTGGGTTAAGAGTAGTAAATCTACAGAATTTCTATCGAAGTAATGCAGTAGCGATAGTATTTTTCGGCCCAGGGAAAATCTAAAAAACTGGCCAACACTTTTTTGTCTCTCGATGATTCATAAGGTCAGCAGAAATCTCTAGGTCATACTAGATATACGTGAATGCTGAATGTCATGCTGAATACGATCTTCTCCCAACTCAAAAGAAATCTTATACCATAAGATTAGGAATATATATATATATATATATATATATATATATATATATATCCATCTATCTCTCTATACATTCGAGTCTGAAGGGGAGAAAAAACAAACATAGGATAAACTTATAAGCTATTTATCAGACACTATTTTTGCACTATTTTAAAAGGGATAAAAATAATTGGGGAATCTATTTTTAATAATAGAGAAAAACGATTCTGAAGTAAAATAAATACACTCAACTCTTTTTTACATGATTTTTGAACTTGCGTGATACACGAATATAACAATTGATTTTTTACGCGATTTTTTTTTTAGCACGACTTTCAAAATTTGGGGGACTCGTGTACTTTGAATGAGGATGATTTGAACGAGTTTAAGGCAATTTATGATGCTCACAATGCAAAATAGCAGTATGTAAAAGAAGGCAATACTTACAAAGTAGAAGGTGAAGTTCAACTATTAAGGGTGTTCACCCATGTGACGGCCTATTTTAAGTATATTTAATAAATTCCTTTTGACGAGCAGTAAAATTATAGAAGTTTACGTATTTTATCATTTATTTATGTGTATCTTACTAGTATGTGTATAAGTTTTTAGCCAAAAGTATCCAATCGAAAGTGAGTTAAGGCGTTCTGAACATACATGCCTCGAAAAAATGGACTCTCACTTCCTCCACAGTTCCGGCTGATTGGCTTATCTGAAATTAAAAAAAAAACCAACTGCGCGTTTTAATTTATATAAGCTTAAATTCACCGAATGAACTATATGTAATTAAAAATATCAAAAATTGGATTTTTGGTATACCTCTGAAGAAAAAGTTTTGAATTTCATGAGGTTTTTCGTTATGTTTTTGTTGTAAAAAGTATAAATATTTTGAATTTTGGAATGATCGTAGTTCGTTTGCTGCGTATATTTGTACTGAGTCTACCCTACAAATTTGAAGTCATTCGATGAAACCGTTGATGGAGGAAAGATAAAAACTCATTTTTGAGAAAAACGCGTTTAAAGTTTCAAGTCAAATTAAAACAATGAAAATCTTAACTTAGCAGTTCGAACAGCTGCTCTTCTCACACCTGCTGCTTTATAATGACTTTTAATTTAAAAAAAATCACTTTATCACAGTATACTATATATGTTAAGGAAACAATTTATAAAGAAAAAAGGATTTTTTTGAACCCAGCTGCAAGTATGGACACAGTTTTATTACTCATGATCCTGACATAGATCGTGCATTATAATTTATACGCAATCTTATGTAGAAGGATATACCAAAATTTATATAATCAACTTGAGAAACCAAAAAAGACAGTCGCTAATAAGACTTTTTTTAGCAACGAATAAACCAACAGAGGCCGTTAATAACGAACAAAATTCTTCATTTGAATTAAAATCGACAATTGGGCTAGATGTACCTCACATCTACTTATAATGGAATGTTTGATAAAGTACTTAATAAACGTTCAAGCCTGTTATCAAGTAGAGAGGAATTATTGTTATTTAGTTGTTCTCTTCCTGGTTTCCATTTGAACTTTTATACATGGTATGTATTAATAGACTGAATTTTCACTGTACACTCATTTTAACATTTTTGTAAAATATTTAAATTGTTTTTATTTCAGAAATATGTAGCATGGATTTTATTATAATTTTTTGCACGGTTCCTTGGGAAAATATTCAGAGATTTTTCATCTTATACGATTTTTAAAATTTGTGGAACATATCCCCAAATATACTATTATATGCTGAATGTGTTTTTTTACACATTTTTTTTTCGAACCATTTTCTAAGGAACAGTGTAAAACCAAGAGTAGGGTATTAACTTATTGCAAACTACCAGCACTTTACTCTTTCAATTTAAAAACTACTAACTTGTTTTGACTACTCTAGATGGAATTTAATCGTTGGATATTTTTATAATAGCATTAATGTAAAAAAAAAGGTTTTCTTACGAATGCTAATAAAACAGATAGAGGGATTAATGATTATCTACTATTTAAAAATTTGTCATAAAAATTACATATAATAACAAATATGAAGATATTAGAACAGAATGCACAACCATAGCCACTGTATAAAGATTTTAATCATGGATGATAACAATAAGACCATTAATAATATAATACAGTGTTTCTCAAACTGTGCAATGTGCTCCGGGGGTGACAACCCGACGAGGTGGGCACGAGCATATTGAAAAGTCGAAAACAAAAGATTATTTAAAAAAAATTATTTACTTAATGTAAACAAACAAATATACATTCTGACATAATAAAAAAATAAAATACTCTCTTACACTATAATACACTTATAAAAGTATCAGTACAGCACAATCTATTTTATAATTAATTTTTAACAATGCTACGTTAAGAACAAGTTTAATAATTACCAAATAATTAATAATTACCATGGATTTGTCATATATAAAATTATATGCCAACACATTAACACATATCTTAGTAATTTATACAGTTTATAGTTAATCCCTGAAATGCCCGATTAAAAATTACGTGATTCATTCTCCAATGCCCCCATTTAGAGCGTAGGTAAGCGTAAGTGATGTATTGAGGGGGTAGAAAAGGAATAAATAATCAAATCCTCTGAAATAAGTAAATCCTTCGCAAACACTGTGAATATCATTTTATTGCTTTCCAAGCCTTCGAAGTATTATGAATAGCAGTTCACAGATAGGATAGTGCTTCGGAAAGGCGTATATATACGTCTGGGGATAATTAGCAAACTGGCTGAACGAGACGTTTATATACGTCGAGAGGACTTAAGAGGTTAAAGTCGTATTGTACGCTTAGCGTCATAGTATGGTATTATTGAATTTATAATACATCATTATTGTATAAAGGGGGGTTCGATGCAAATTATGATTGAATATTGGGTCGCAAATATTGAAAGATTGAGAAGCACTGATGTAATACATGAAATTAGAATTACTGCTTCAAATTTATACGTTGTCATTCTTTAATATTAAAAATAGTGAATAATTTTAATGTATTCTTAAGTCAAAAATATTTAATTAATTGACATATTTCGTAGCTCTATATTCTGAAACGTTTGATATTGCTTAAAAACTCAATGTAATATTGAGTTAGACAGGATGAATCTTTTTCAACTACAAGATACAGGTTTTGTGCATCAAATTATTTTATGTTATTTTAATGTCATTTCGTTTTTATTTCTGTAATGTTGACGACGTTTTTAGCGTTAACAAGACCAGTGGTCGAAGGGGAAAAAAAAGCTTTTCGCCGTAAATATTCGTTTCACCGGCGCTAGTTCAGTTAGAAAATTCTGACAGGGCTAAGTTATATTTAACCACGCTTGCGTTTACCGGGGAGGTCTATTTTGACCAATAAGATTGCAAACTCACAGATGAGTAGCCAGACTTAAAAAATAGTGGTAGAAAAGAAGTTCTAACCGTCAGTTTCCCCTCACTTGATGGTAAATTAATTCCAAGAATCATAGTCTCATTCAATTAACAATGAATACGGCGGTAAATAACGCATTGTTAACTCACGTGTTTATTTTAAAGTATCTGACTACGTTCGGAACCGTAATTTAAAAAAAAGAGGTACAAATTGATAATTTTTATGATATTTAGTGTTCACTTGGATTAAAATACATTTATAAAATTGTTTTAAGAATATTATAAGACTAAAAAATTAAATGCAGTATTTTGGCCAAAAAAATAAAAAAAAACATATTATGAAAACATTCTTTTTATAAAAAAAATGCTTCCATAATAAATGATTTTTTTGCTTGTTTTAAAAAAGAGAAAAAAATTTCCCCCAAAAGAGTTTGACCGGGTTTTTTTCACATTATTTACTAATTTATTGCTGATAGCCTTTTTTATCGGTGATTTTTTTCTCAAAATTTCTCCATTCTTTGTACAAATCCTTTTCTAAGTTTTATAATTAAAAAATTCTGGTTCAGGCAATGCATAGAGATCTGAGCTATATATGAATTTCCTTAGTCGTGCCCTCCCCTTGTGAGAAAACCTATCAGTCAAAATGAACGAAGAAATTTCAAATGCGCGTGACTGTAAAAAAAGGTACAAATCATAGACACTTTTCACTACCATTGAAGGAATGTTATTTGCATGCAAAACTGTCCTATTTCATTCAATTTTTCGGTTTTTTTTGTCCTTTTGATGCTAAAACCAAAAACATGTTGAACTTTTTTTTCCCTTTGGGGTTTCTATTCCCAAAATTGTAGGTGTGTATTGTTTTCCTTGGGGTTTCACATTTTTTCCTTCAGGGTAAAAAATTTTCCCTTTCCCAACTAAAAATTTCCTTTTTATCTTTTGTTTTAAAATTTTTTCCCCTTTTTTAAAATTAAAATTTTTTTGGGGGTTTTCCCGCAACCTGCGATCACTCGCGCGGGGTGTTCTGTACCCCCCAAGCCAAAAAAAATCCCCCCAGGTTCTAAAAACCCCCAAAAGAACCACGTTTTTTCTGAAACTGCACATTTTAGATCATTGAACCTTCAGGCCTGATGAACCCTTTTTCTCGAATGATTAAATGAAAATGCCCCAAAAGGGTTTTATCGGGGGTTTGAAACTCCGAGAGAATTTGGGGCTTTTTGTATCCACCCTTCCCCCGAATTTTTGGGAAAAAATGTTTAAAAAAATTTTATTTTTCTACTTTCTATTTTCCCCATTTCTCATTAATTATTAAAAAAAATATTTGTTACTGGTATATACGTTGTATTCCGGTTTATAAAAAAATATATAATTATATGTTTTAAAAAAAAAATTTTGATGTTTAGTTTAAATTAATTGTTAGTCTCATTTGTAGGGCAATAAATTTAATAATTTTATTTGTATAATACAAAAACATCTTGTATTTTCATAAATATGTATCATAATGAATTAATTTTTTTTCCATGATTAAATACCCCGTTTTTAAAAATTTTGGGGTTTTCCCTACCCCCCGCAAATCGACGGCAGAAAAAAACAGGCGCAGTGACCGCGGGTTAATCAAAAATTTATCCAAAACGGGGGTGGTCCTTTTTTAATTTTTTTTTTTTGTACATTTACATTTTTTTCCCCATAAGAGTCTTTTTTAAAAAGTAAAAAAACCACTAAATCATTCACAGGGGAAAATTGGGTTGTTCAGTGAAAAAAAATTTTTTTGGGGAAAAAAATGGTTTTGCGGTAAACGCAACCCCCAAAATACCTGCGGGTTTGGAAATAACCCTTTTCGACTCCCAAAAAAAGAAAATAAATAAATAAATTTTTTTAAATTCCCCTGAAGACGGCGGCGGGGGGATACCAACAAAGGGCATCGGTAAGAAATTAAATTTTCCCAGAATTTTAAAAGGTTTTTCCTGGGGTGACTCCCCGTGTCCGGATCGTTCCCGGGGGTTTATTTTAAAGCGCAAAAACCCAAGCAGGGTTATGAATAATCCTGTTTTATATGCAGAATGATTTCCACTTTGTAAAACCCCCTTTTTTTTTTGTTTAGTGATTTATAGATACAAATCAAATATTTAATGAATTTTCTTAAAGTAGGACAATATCTTGAAGATTTCGTAGGTTAAATAAATTTTTTTTAAAAAATAAAAGATTTTGCTAACTAAACTATTTTATATTTTGAACTGTGAATAACCTTAATGGATTGAAGCGTTGATTACAAGTCACAAATTACGACTTCGTTCTACAAGAAGGTTTATACGGAAGTTGGGAAATTTCTTAATTTAGCAATTCAAAAAATGTAAAAAAAATATTTAAAGAATAAAACACGAGAAAAACCTCAGAATAAGATTGGAATGCGAAGTATAAAAAGAAAAGTAAAAGCGTTTTTTTGGGGGGGGAAATTTATGGAACAACTATGAAAAGAAGTGCCGCGTACAGGGTAAGGAATCCAGATTAAAAAAAGAAAATAAATTTGAAAAAAAGCAGGAAGAAGTTCAGGGAAACGTTTTTGATCTTTTTCAATAAAGTTTTTTGGAAATTTTTTACACCATTTTTATGATATGTTTCAAAAAAGCTGTATTAATAAAGGGTGCGGGGTGTGGGGAATTTCCCAAAGGGGTTTCCCCGAGAAAAGTTAAATTATAAAGTTTATTTTTTTTAAAAAAAAAAAACTTTTTATATTTAATTTTTTTTTTAAAAATTTTTTAAATCAAAATAAAATAAAAGGTTTTTTAAATTTTTTAAATTTTTAAAAATAAAAATTAAAATATTTAGAAAAATTTTTAATTTTAGATTAAAAATTAAATCAATTTTTGGGATGTAAATTTTGGGGGGGGGTGTTAAGGGGAACATGAAAAAATTTTCCCTTCCCCAAAGGGAAAGGTTAAATAAAAAAGGGTTTTGAAGGCAGGAGCCAAAGGGGACTTTTTCAATTAAACCTTCCCCTTTTTCTGATGTTTAAAATGGGTAATTAAAAATTATTGAAATTTTTTAAATGATTGAAAATTTTTAAAAATTTTTTAAATTTTTTAAATTTTTTTAAAATCCCAAAAATTTTTAAACAAAAAGGAAATAAAAAAAAAAGGTTTAATTTAAAAAAAAAAAAAAAAACAAAAAGGGGGAAAAAAAATTTTATTTTAAGATCCATATTTATTTAAAAAAATTTTTTTTAAAAGGGTGTAATTTATTAAATTTTTTTCAAAAAAATTTTCCTTTGAAAGTTTCCCAAAAAACATTAAAAAATTAATTTTTCAATTTTGAAAAGGGGGTTTTTAAATTATTTAATTTTTAAAAAGTGGAAATTATCCTTAAAATTTTTTTAAATATTTTTTAGGAATTTCATCCGTTGATCCGTTCATAAGTTTTAAAAGTTTTTAATTTTATCCATAAATTAGGATAATTAAAGTCACTGAAATCAAACCTTGACTATCTATAACATATCACCCATGGGATACACACATCTTCAAGGGCAAAATGCAAAAAATTTCAGCAAGCCACCGATGATTTCCACCAGACGTCAAATGACGAAGTGTAAGGGGGGATGGGTAAAAAATACGTGAAATTGCCCCCAGGGGCCCCCTTTGTTGGGGTTATTCAGTAGAGGTGTAGAAATTTAAAAAAAAGACTAGAAGTTTCCCCCTTTTAATATGGCTTTATTAAGAATTTAAACGTTCAAAAAATAATAATATATTGGGGAGAAAATACATACAAAACAAACAATAAAATAATACCGAAATACCAACCGGGCCGCTATAATATCAACCCCCCAACTCAACCAATAATACCAAGCCCAATATTAAATAGTCAATCCACCTTTATCCATCGCCGATCTAACCCCTAAAAGGGGTTGTCTTTTCTGAGTGCAATGGAGCACCTTGACCTAAGGGCCTTCGGAAACCCCCTGTTGGGGTTTACTTCACAATCGTATCACTCTCATCATAACATTCCCCAAAATTGCCATCCATTACTCAAACTTGAATTTAAAAGTTTAATTTGCATCTTTTTTTCACGTTTCACCTTGGGTTTTTTTAAAAGAGGGCCCTTAATCCTGGCCCAAAAAGAACCCAAAGGGTTTTGAAAAAAACGCGGACCCCCCCAAAAAGGCAAAGAAGTAAAAATTTTTGCAAGCACTTTATAAGCCTTCCGGCAAAAAAAATAGTTAGACACAAAGGGCAGCTGGAAAATGTTTTACGTGGTAGAGTTTTCAGCCGCGAATGTTTGTGTACCCTCAAAAAAGTACCGAGGAACATGGATTCGCCCAGAGTGTCATTTCCAGGCTTTGGCAACGATTCCAAGATGATGTTAATGTCACAGCTAATGTTACGTTACAGAACAGGTCACCCCCGATTTACAACGCTGAATGAAAACTAGTATTTGGCCGTTTCCTAAAAAAAGAAAAAAAGGGGGTTTTCCCGTTCGTCACCCTTTTTCAGCCACTGGTTTGCGTTTCGCGACCGGTACGGCTTGGGGTATTGTCTATGTCGGGGGTGGCGAACCTTTTTATTGATAAAAGGCCCATTTTTTCTAAAGAAGGAATGAGATATAGACATGCCATCAAAAAACCCCGGGTTTTGTGATTATGGGAAAATAAAAAAACTGAATACAAGAACACAAAAACTCTTTATTTACTACAAAAAATCCCTTTTTTGTATATAGCTGTAATTTTTTTATTTATATGTAATTAAAATTTTAAGTAAATTCGTGTGATTTCTTTTTCGATTGATGACAAATAAATTATATTAGGATCGTAAGATTTTACTTTTAGTAGAATGCATGCTCAATTGGAGTCATATGCCAATCGGTTTTTAAGTAATTAATTTTTACTGTGATTCACTTTTTTGCCTGAATGATTTGCGTTTTGTTTCAGAGAAGGCCGCGCGTTTTCCAGAATATTACTATTCCAGAACATAAAATACATACCGCTTTGTCGCCTTTACTAATAATGCCTTATTTCTAGATTCACCAAATTTTTGAAATTCTCTCTTACACTTACAATCATGCCTTTTTTTATCCTTTCGCTGAACTAGTCATATTAAGATCCGACTACCCTAAAATCACGATTTTAAAAAAAATTGAAATTTTTGTTATGATTTTATTTTATAGACCATCTTATGAGCTTTATAATAATACCAAGGTTTTTTTTCTTTTTTTTTCCGTTCACTAGAACAAAACTCTGTTTTAGAAAAAAGTAGAGGATAACCTTACATAAGTTTCAAACTTTAAAATGCTTTTTCTTAAAATGTTTTTTTCGAAAAGCTCAAACAAGGACGGCGATTGCTCAAAAGTTTTGAAAATAATTTGCTGAAATTTTTTGTGTATGCTTGTATAACAGTAGATTTGTTTTGCCCTTCAGATTTACAATCACGTTTTTTTAAAAATTTACAGCCCCTTATTGAATTAATCATTGTTTTTAAGAAATTTCATATAATCACTAAGATAAAAGGCTCTTGTTTTTGTAAAAATTAAAATATCTCTTAACCTGAAGGTCATTTCAAACATGAATACCAAAGTAACACATCAAAATTGAAAAATTGTGAATTCGTTTATAAAATTTTTGCGGGCCCCGTTAAAAATTACATATCCGGCCCAGTTTATGTAATTTTTTGTACATTTTTACCAGTGTTTTTTCCCATTTTAATTATAATAAAAAAATTCTGTTTTCAATTTTAGGAGTTTTCCTTAAAATATACTAAATAAATCTAAAAATCACAAAAAAAAAATCCACAATTTTCATTTTTTTAAAAAAAGTTGTCGCAAGTGTTCGGATACCTTAAATAACTCTGAAAAATAATAAATATAGCACAAATACACTTTAAATACAATTGAGCCAATGAAATTGACTATACTATGCGTAAGACAAACTTTGCATCATAAGCAATTGAAGTCCACGACGTAACTAAGGCAAGACAATAACAAACTAGTGTGTTCCCACCGCACCACAACCAATCACTCGCGTTTATTGTAATAATTCATAGTTAACTATTTTATTTTTAAATAAAATGCAAACTATTTTAATCACGTGCGTGCTCAAAATATCGAGTCGCGTGCCACGAATGTCGTGTGCCAATGGATCGCCATTCCTGGTATATATGTTTAAAGATTTGTCAGATGTGTTCAATTACTACAACTTATTGTCGCCTGTGGTGAGTCCTGGAGTAGATACCATGCATTGTGGATACTGCAACAATGGGTTTGGGTCATGTTTTTCGTCAAGTTTAGTTTTCAGCTTGCAGTCTGATTCTCGCCGGACTTTCATATGGAGAGTGCCAGGTACCCGTTACCATCAAAGGAACATCATTGAACTACACCGTTTCTATGGTGCAGGGTTGCTCGTTTTTTTAAGGAGGGATTATTATGGGTTCCAGAACCGACTTGCATGTTCAATTTAATACGACGACAAGAAAAATTTATTGGAACGTCATTTTGGAACAACATGTACGTTTGTCTTGCTCAGTAACTGACTATCTAAACACACAAAACTAAAAATACTGCTGATTTCTTATATGAACACAGTTTTCTTAAACTTGACTTATTGTTCTGTATTTATTAGTTAGTTACCCGTAAATTGATGTGGATGGGCTGTTCTATATCTTAAAAACAAGAGCTAATAAATAAATTTCATTTACACATATCCGTTTTTTTTTCAACCGAAAATTAGTAAGAATAGGCTATTTAAAACTAGGAAACAGACAAAAATTTGGTTTTTGTTGCCTAGTGTAATTTGATACTCAGCATGGCTAGGCGTTGTACTGATTATATTGCATCGTATGAGAAACATACAATGCATTAACCATCATGCCAAGCATGTAATATTCGTTTATGTAAATAAGTTATTTTTTGTAATTTGGTCCAAGGTGCAAAAATCTCAATTTTTATTCATAGTATCAAACATTTAGTATATTCTTGCTCTCTTTACCTTCTATTTAATAGAAAAACTTTTCAAATAAGTCACATTTGTTTTGCTTCTGACTCTTTCCTTGTCTGAACTTGTATTATCCTTAATTTATGGACATGAGTGTGTAAATAAGCTGTTATAATGAATATTCACATTTTTTTTTACTTAAATGTGACGATTTTTTAGAATAAACACCTTTTCCTAGACTAATTTTATCTTGTTGTAGTCTATGAAAGAAAAAGAAACTGATTGGTATTTTAATTGCTCATTTGTTGACTTAAACAAATAAAGTGATGGAATGAACAAGCAGACACGCTGACATTGGGACAATGCACAAAACCGTTCTTTCATTCTGGATGTCTCCCCTTTTATACATTGCTGAACCTGAAGCTTGTAAAATCCCAGGATTCCTGGTCATGGATACTGTGATTGGTAAGAATAATTGGATACTGCAATAGTGTATCATCTTATTTTTGAAAGTGAGAATGTAGATGTTTACAGAAGATAAATTTAATTGACTTTTCATGTTAGGCGGGTAAACTAAAAAAAAATAATTTCCACATGAAAAGTCTTGAAGAGTTCAAAGCCGTCAGGAATTAATTCAATTGACAGAAAATTCTACGAAGTGAATTAGGACACACACATCTTTGTATTTTGTACCATGTAAGTGGTTTAGGGATATTGTTTCAGAATGATTTTTAACTTTTTATTAGTTAATGAATTTATTAATTTAAATATATACATGCTGAGTAGAGTTTTTACAGAAAATCTTTAACGTATTTTTTATTTTTTCTGAAAAAACTTTTTAAAACGCTTTTATCTTTGACAAAAAAAAGTAAAATAGTGAGGAGAAAGATTAAAAGGTTTCTGAACAGAAAATTTAAGTAGATCATTCTAAATCTATTGAGAATCTTGTAAAATCTAAGCGTAATCTAATTTTGATCTAACTGAATCTCTCTCTTAAGCTTTTAAGAACAGAATAAGAACTTATTTTTATTAGAACGAAACATTTTATTTAAATACAAAATATTTATATTAACAGTTCAGTAACAATGAAACAAAGAACTAAAGCTCTTAAGGAGTTCCAAATGTATATATCCCAGCTGGATCAAAAATACAATTGAAGTGTCACAATTTTTATCACATTAAATATACTTTTCCCATCCACTTTTCCAACGGATAGCCTCTTTACCTCATTCAAAACTGACATGTAAACTTATCGGATAAAAATATCGATATACTTCAAAAAAAATAAACAAAGCAGCACATTTTTCTTACTTTTAATGCAAAGTCATCGAAATTTATTGCATTACGTTGCGAAGACCAATGGAAACGTGACAAAATGGATCTTTTTGAAAAAATAATGTTACCTTGCAAGGAGAAAAGCAGCATGGTAATTGATTTCTCCTCGCAAACCAGTTGGTTTTGAAGTCTAGACGAAAAGGAAACAAATAGCTTCCAAATTGAACTTACTTTTACAGACTTGTGCCTGTGATAATTCCATTTATTCTTACTTCTGATTTAGATCTTCAAATTGAAAAGAAAATGTCGAGGTGCAGAAAGGTGAAATGGATTTAAAACTTGTAATTGAAGAAGTAAAAGGGGAGAAACTAGCTAAAAACTTCTTTGTAAGGCGCTACGAAAGTTCTGTGTGTAGCATAAATTTAATTATTCGAATTTCTAAAGGTAATACTAATCGATATCAAACTCTTTTCTGGTCAAATAATTTGACCTGTGAAATTAAATGTAATTAAAATTAAATTTCAATGATGTAAGTTTCTAAAAAGTAATATAAATAAATTTTTATTTTTCTTAGAAATTCCACATTTGTAACGTTATTCCAAAGATTGTTTAGGTAATTCTCTGAAGATCATATTCCTATTATATCTACTTTTTGTGAACCCGTTGTGCTATCGTAACAATGGCAGATCACACAAGCACAAGAGGAACTTAATTCCGTTTGCTTAATACAGTAGAGTCCAGGAAAATTCCTGCCTAATGTGTAGCTAAGAGTGGCTGAATTTGTGAAAATGACGGATTATTGAGAATGGAATTAAAAAGAATAATTACGAGTGTTTAATCAGAAAATATTGTACTGCATTTGCATGTATTGTTCGCTTGAGGATATAATAGAAAATAAATTGCCCAAATACCCTTTTGTGACATATCTCAGTTCTTCTTCTAACATAACCTCTATGTTCTTTTGACGGCTACGATTAATGGCAAACTTTTTCCAACCCAAATCCAAGAAGTGAAACGAAGCATAGATGCAAATAAGATGTAACCTTTTAAAAGGATGTTTAGTGAGCAAGGATGGTAAATGCAGAGAAAAGCTCTGTTTGAAAAAGGTAGAAGTGTACTTTGATGGCCTACCAAAGTATCACGGATATCGAGCCACTACTGGGCGCGGTGCATACTATTACATCATGAGCCCAACAGTCTACCTTGAAAGTGATTGGACTGTGCTTAGACATAGCCATCCTGCGATAGCTATGTCTTATTGATTCAGGTAAGCTAGAGGTGTGGGATTGCTATGAGACATTTTATAATTTTAATACAACTTTTATTAAGAATAACTTAAATTATTTGAATCTAATGAACAACTTTCTTTTAAGCGAGAATAGTCAATTAGACTGAATATGAAACAGATCGCATAACCAGATCACTTATCTTAATTATATATTTAATTATCTGCCTAATCAACTTCCTATACAGAATATTACCTTTTATAGAGTAACCCTCCTATCTTGCTGGAAGACACTCCTATTCTGCTACTTGTAGATAAGTATACTCCGGCACTATTACTCCTTCTTATAATTAACAATATTAACGTAAAGATGGGCATATCCTTCTTCCTTGCGAGTAGGTCGTCTAACACTTGTTCCGAACTGTTCCAAGTACCTGCTACTCCTAAGATTGCCGTCCCATCTTCGCTAAACCCTCTATCCTTTTTAAAGTATATCTTATTTGCATTTTCGCCCTCTGTTTCTCTTCTTAGTATTGCCAAGTGCCTGCCATTAATCGTGGCCGTCAAAGAACGTAGGAGTTATGCTAGAAGCAAGAACGCGAGAGACGTCACACGCTGAGTATTCAACCAAGGTAGGAAGATTATATTCTGAACGCTAGTATATTATTGGGACGAGATTAGGGCACAGATATAAATATATTTATATTGGATAAGTGATCTTAATTCAGCGATCCGAGTTAGTTAAGACTACGTGTAGTGTTTATTCTCACTTCTAATATAAGCTTCTGTTCAATATCTAAGTATAATTGAAGCTAAATTCCCTAATAAAAAAGTCATATTAAGAATTATAGAATGTCTCATCACTCCGAGAATCCCACACCTCTAACTTACGCGTGAAACCCCACGACATGGCTATCGAACGATGGCTATGCGTCGCACCTTAAGCCAATACTTCAAACTTTTTAATGTTTGCAACCCTATTTTCATCGCGCTTCCCTTATACAAAAGCATTGTATATATTGAATGCAATAAAAATGTACTTTGACGCTTAAGTTTTACTATAATTTTAATTATAAATTACAATAATCAAGATGTGTATTAGAGAAAGTCAAGTTGCATTAAATGTTGTACATAACAAGCCCAAGGAAGTCAGTTGTAATTATTAAATTTGTTCTTAATTTAATATGGATAAATTAATTTTCAAATGCACTGTACTGTTAAGATAATTATATAAGAGTATTATGTAACAGTGTAAATGTGTATTTCATTATTTATTATATCAGAATGTACTTTCTTTTGTTTCCTTTCATTAAATTTATATATATATATATATATATATATATATATATATATATATATTTTAAATAATATTTTATTTTCGACTTTTCGATAAGCTTGCACCCACCATGTAGGTTTATCACACTTCCTAAGGGGGTAAGCAGCCCCACAGTTTGAGATTCGCTGCCTACCCGGTTTGCAAACCAGGCCATATTGACGTACTGATATAATGACAATGTGTACCCAAAATACTAAAAAAAAAAGAAGCATTTAAGATTAATTTATCAATGAATAAATGATAGTTATAAAAACTAAAAAACATGCTTTTATTGTAGATCGAACTAAAAAGTAAAAAATATTTATAATATAAGAAAAAAAATGACAAACTAGAGCTCAATCACTGTGGTAAAAGGAGGGGGAGGCATTTTACACTAACTGCATTTCGTAATACAAGTGGTAAAAAATTACAACAATTGATATCAAGCACCCCACGCTTTTACCACAATGACTAATTTTCGTTAATCATTTTTATTCTTAAAATTAAGAAATATTTTTACTTTTTAGTTCGATTAAATTATAAAAATTCCAATTGTGCTTTTTATTATTATTAATATCAATCTTGTAGATATAAAATCACGCCATTTAAGTAAAAATGTAAGTTCTTAAACTGATATGTTCTTACTCAGTAATTTTTCGTTTGATAGTGGGGAATTAGAATTCAGGAAATACAGAAATAACTACGGTCAAACCTCCATATTACGAACCTCTATATTGCGAACTTTTTCCTGGATCCAAAAACATTTCACGATTTTCTTCGTAAAATAACCACCCAATAGGGAAGTGCATTTTCTATACAACGAACTTTTTCTCTTGCGAATCAACTTTTTTCACCCTATTTTTAAATTAGTTCTGAACATTTCAACTTTTTCTCTCTTTTAACACTATGAAAGTCATAAATCTTGAACTGGTTTTATTAGATGCCTAACTCACTGAGAGCAATAGAATTCTGGGCGTTTCAACGAAGAAGTGCAACCTTTAAAGCCCATTGTCCAGTTCACTGGAAATATCTTCGATATCCCTTTTCACCTTCAGTGGAGTTGTCGCGTGTCCCCGTGTCCTTGAACAAGTCTCCATTCATTTTTAGTGTTGATCAGTCGTTATGATAACTTCGCTTCTCTCTCTCTCTCTTGAAGCTCGAAAACATCAAAACGTAAGTTCATGAGCACCAAAGAAAAACATTTATTTCTTCATGAAGAGGATAAAGGCGTTAAGAATCTTTCCTTGCAGTTTTTCTTTCATTTTTCTTATTTTTTTGATAGGTAAGGTATATGCAAGATATATTAATTTACAAAAGAGGTGAGAATAATTACTTTTTTTTATATTATATAGTGTTTCTGAATTTAAATTTTGTTTTATGTAGTTTATAAGAAAAATTGAAAGATGAACCTCTATATAACGAATTTTCCATACAACGAACTTTTTTTCGAGATTTAGCCATTTCATTACATAGAAGTTCGCCTGTATATATGAAACTTATCAAAGAGACATCTCTCCCCCTATCTAACCTATAAATATTTTTACTATCAACCTTCCCCAGCCTCGAATCCAACAGCAAACTTTTCCCTACGATAAGTGTGTAAGATTAACTCATATTACTCAAGTTCCCTAAGTGGAGTGATAATTTGCAGAGACAAGATTACACACCACACATTACGCAAGAAAAGGGAATAAATGTCCATTCCCCATCCGTAGTCGAAAGGCGAATTACTTTCTTGCTTGTATTGCGTTAACTAATCACACATAAAAAATTAAAGGTGGTGCAAAGAAAGGGAATCTCTGCAGAGGGATCAAAGAAATGCTGTTAGGATTTTCCCTTCACCATCAGGGTACCTGATTAATGGATGAAAAGAAAGAAAGCAGAGCTCGTATCGACAAAGGATTGGCTCGCGCCTACCACGTAATGTTCCATTCAAGTCCGGGCATTTGTTGGTCGGGCTAAGGTTGTAGGGCAAACTTTTCTTTTCGTCTCTGTGAAGGAGGTTTTTATTTGGGAATAATTGTGAGCTGAGAAGTTTTGTCCTGATGGTGTTATCGGTCTAAAATTATTTGTTATTTAGAGTCAAATGAGATAAATTCTGTAACGGCGTGATGAAGAAACTATAGTTGTTGTGTTAAATTGCATTTTGTTAAGGGAAGTCGGAAACCTTTACACCGACAATGTCAAATTGGTTGTTTTCGATATACCATTTCTCAAAATCTGTTATATGTAAACGCCTGAAATTTTTCATACAGTTAAAGCACACCATTCTCATTATACTGAAATTTAGCTAAAAGCTGATTTCGAATTTTTTAATAATTTATATATATTTTATCAAACATTGTAAAATTTGACCCATTTTTCACATAAAAAAATTTGTAAAAAATAAATTCTTGAGTTCTTTATAAGAAGCTTGTTTCAGTATATATAAGCCATCATTATAAATATGTCATATGAAACTTACGTACGCGTTATTTTTCCTCTGAAAAGTTACATCGATCATCAAAAATTTACATTTTGAGTTAAATGAACTTTAATATATAATTATTTTTTTATTTAAAACATTCATCCTCATACTCCAAACGATTTACATTTTTGTTGAATCTCATCATCCTCTCTCTTCCTTTTAAATCTTTTTTATTTCCTATAATTTTCTTTGGTTTTTTGTAAACATGAGTATTTAGCCTTTAACAGTCTATGTTTGTCAAAGCGCTCCATTTCCTGTACCGATATTAAGTTACCCCCAGACTCGATATTAAGTTTTCTCAAAATTTCTTATTTTGATATATTTTCCATATTAAATGATGATTTTGCATCATATATACCCAATGATAATACTTCTATTTGTACAAATATTTTCTTCGGTACACGATACCATATTACGTTGCTTACACTTTCATTGGTATTTTGTTTACCTCCATGTAACACTTTTTTAGCAATTTTGGATTAAATTTTTTGATTTCGATCATTCATTCAACTCTTAAGCAAATATATATATATATATATATATATATATATATATATATATATATATATATATATATATATATATTGTTTTAATTTTTCGCCATTCAGATGAGCGTGTGGCCCAGTTTCAACGATTATTTAAAAAGAGGTCTTAAGGGCTTCTAATTACCCTAGATGGTAAAGTAAGGTATTTTAAGAAAGATTAAAATCTATACAATTTGAAAATTTATAAATCTCAAAATTGTCATATTAAGGTGATTTTAGATTTCAAACAATCCTTAAAGAAGCAGAAAAATTTTCCTTCAAGGAATGGCATTCATCGTTCCGATAATCAAAGTTATTTCTCATGGGAAATTTTTATAACTTACTCAACACCCACGCAAGCTATTATATTACATTCATAATATTTCTTCAAGTAAAAAGAGTTCTCTTCGGTGTAAAGCCGTCTACGGAATAGGCCGGTGATCAGAAAAATTCAGCTCTTGTGTAGACCACAGATGAAAGGTATGGGTCTATTTATTCCCAACGTCGCGCTCCACTGCAATGATTACGCTCAGAATGGAGGAGCATTAGGAGCATATTTCATAGCAAGTAGCCGTCCACCGGGAAATCCGTGTCATTTTTCTTAAATGATTTCATTGGAAAAAGGGGAACCGTAATCCGTACGCACCTGTTTCCTTACCAAACCTCATCTCCAAGATCTATATTTTATAATGCGTTTAGAGCGCGTTGTATTCCGAATTGAAGAGTCTGAAAGATTCTGGAATCTCTCTTCCACTATTCTATTATTTACGCTTTCCAGCTTTTGTAGAATCATGAAAAAGTACTTTATGATAAATTGTGGCTAGTTAGATATTGAAATAAAAGACGAATCTTTAAATCTCTTAGATACTTTTATGTGGGCATTATGTCTTTTCCAAAATAAAACTATATTTATTTTAACCCGGAAGCAGGTATGCACTTGATACTAAAATTAGCGGTTGAGCGGGGTGACGCAGTCACCCCAATTTCTTTCTTATAATTGTTTTTATTTTACACGATAAAAATCGTAATTCCAGTGAATAATTTATTTAAGAGAAAGTAAAACTTACCTAATTTCAAGGACTTTTCAGTTTTTCTTTGATAATTCGAGAAAAAAAATCCAATCAAACTAAACCAAAAGGTTTCAAAAATGTGCGTAACCTTAATAAAGGACACACATCATTGATACTTTCGTTAATACTAAAGAAATAATATTTGTATGGAAAACTGTCCTATTTTGTTCAAGTTATTGTACTTTTACTGTTCTTGGATGATCGACAAATAGTATGTTGAATTTTTTTCACCCTTGTCTTTTTGACAGGGCGCTGTGTGTCTTGTGTACACTTGTGGCTTCATATTTTTCTTGAAGCAATTTTTTTAGGTAGCATTTTAAAACTTCCCTTTCAACTCAAACGTTTTATGTTCGTCACTCTTCTGAAATTTTACTTTTCTTGTTAGATTCAATATCCACACTTTAATAAGGTTTGATTCTTGCTTGATCGATTTAAACTTCATCCAATACAGATCACAGATGCCGATTTCCTTTTTTATACTCTGCTCATTTACATTTATAAGCGATATTGATTCACACAATGCACACAGCTATCAAAACCACTAAGTCGTTCACAGGGAGAAAATGTTGCATGCTCATAGAAAATATTTTGGAGCAAAAGTGGTCGCGCTAGAAACGCAGTCACCCCCAAGTACCTTGAGATGTTATGAAAACGATTGCCGTTAGCAAAAAAAGTGGGAAATGAGTGACAAATACATTTTAATTAATATCAAGTCTGTCATATAGGGGATACTGCTTACATCATTTTTAACATATCAAAACACTTTTCCAAGTATTAAATATTTAGTGAGCCTGGGGTGACTTTGCACCCCACGCGGCCGCTCCTGGGTTGATGTAACATATACCTAGATCCTTTTCTATTGGTTGAGAGAAACGGCTAGAGTTTACAGATTTTCACGAATAACTGGATACTATAAAATGACTGATTACGCTCGGAACCGGGATTTTGAAAAGGGTATTAATGAGGGGTTTTTTTTTTGATATTTAGTGTCAGTTTTGAATTAGAGTATTCATTAAAAATTATTTTAAGAATATTATTACAATAAAAATTATTCAAATGCGGCATTTTGGCAAAAAAACGAAGAAAAAATTTTAAGTTTTCAAAACATTCTCTCTTTATGAAAACTGATTCTATAATATTAATATTTTGTCTCCTTGTCTCTAGGACTTTTTTACAGAACATGAGCTAGTATTTAAAAATATCCACATTATTTTCAGAGTTACGACTGTGAGTGGATGACACCTCTCTCTTGGGCAACTAGATATGTGGAAGGCAGGGAAGAAACACTCGCCATGATCAAATCAATCACACCAATTTATCACACAATGAGAAGACACAAATTCAATTAATAATAGTAAGAGAATATTTCGATGCTAACTACGAAAATGTAACAACGACGGTAATACACGAACAACTAGGAGACTATCAAACTCGATCCTGACTTAATAAAGGATCTAACCTATCATCCGATTTTATATGATAATTTATTCTCAGTGAATAATCGTCACTTTAAAATTTCCTCCTAATAAATTCTTAATCGCAATAATTTAAATATGATACCTTCAATAACGATCTCACCTGAATCTGGTTTACATTTTCTACTACTCTCTATTCAAGCTAGAAAACTTCGACTATATATAGTAAGTTAATTTGAATATCACGAATTTTTCTTCTGAAGGGTTGGTTGTGAATAACGCGAATTGATAGTCCAAAGATTTCCCAAGAAGATTAGTTGAAGGGTCTCGGATAGTTCCGTCACATGGTCAATTGAAATAATGTGAGGTGTTTTTGTTAAAATTCCTCTGCTATGATATATTATTAATAAATTCACTTCTAATATATACATAAAAAAAATCCGAGTTCAGAGTCTGTAAAGAGGTCCTCGCTATATACTGGTAAAATACGAGTATTGTTACAGAAGCATTTTTCATACATGAAGAATGTTTTGAAAATATGTCATTCCTTCTTCACTTTTTTTTTTATTATAACATTCATTCAAATAATTAGTAACTAATAATTTTATAATATACGTTTATATAATAATATGTTTATTCTATACATATGTTACCGGTAAAGCGTGACATTCATTATTTCATAGAATAACTAGGTATTTCATGAAATAACTCGATCAGTCAGTTTACGCATATAAAATTATTGCATTATATGATTTAAATAGGTATTCTATAGAATAACGATTACTTGTTCGCTAAAGTATAAAATACGACACTCGAAAATTCTGTGAAACGGTTCTACCTGCTTTGGGAAGAATTTTTCCGATTAGAAGGAATAAAATAATTGTAATCTAGATATCAGTTCAGTATATGTCAGCGAGAATTAATTTCCATTGAAGAGGTTCAAATATATTGACACAACACTGTAATCTGTTTCAACAGCTCAAAGCTGTGGTACTGCACAAGGATTTAAAAAGAACTCATGTAAAAAAAAGAAAAAAAATCTAACACTAAACAGAGTGCTTGTTAAAAAAAAAAAAGTCTATTCCTACTTAGACCAACAAAGAAAAATTTTATTTTAGCTACTTCTTATTATAAATAGTTACAAATAATATAAATATGTATATACATATGACAGAATCACAACATTATGTGGTAATAAATTTTTATTAATTATCGTTAAAGTATCGTATTTTTATCCAAAACAATCGTGTATATAAAATTGCAGTTCAACTAAATGCTTTAAAACGTGAAAAAAAATCTTCTTAAGTTTTGACTTAAATCTCTAAAAATGAAACCTCTATCTGTATCTGGTGCTATCTTCATAAGCCAATAACAGCCTCGGAAGGGGATTTTTTTTTGTCTAGAATTTTATGACTTGGCTTCGAACCCTGTCATCGCGGGTTCTGTCTTCGGATATGCTCCACCACACATAGATCCGATAAGAAAGATTTTTAAGAATATTGATTCAAGGACGAAAAATGGCAAAGAAGTTTTAGACAACAATTTTCATTTTATAATTGTTAGATCTACAGACATGTTTCTTTTATAGAGTAGATTTTCGCTAAGAAGGGGTTTTTCCAAAAGGGAAAAGGGTTCAAAAAGGGGGGTTAGGAGTGTTATGGGTAAATTTTTAAATGGTTCTAAAATATCAAATTTCCAGACCTGAAATTTTAGCAGGCATGTTTATTTTTGTTGTTGTTGAGAAAAATCTTTTTAAGAATGAGTTTTGCGGAAATTTATTTCCAAAAAAAGATTATAAAGAGAAAGATAAATTTTCCCTTTTGTTTTTATAAATTAATTCCTATCCTTTTTAAATCAAGAAGTGAGACTAAGATAATGTTTTTGAATACAATCAAAAGCTTAATGCTAAGGTTTGGTTATCAATTACTTAAAAATAATATACAGAGTCATGCAGCTTAATGAAATACCTATAGAAGGGGGTTTTGAAAACTTACCTTAAGCAAAATTTTCTTTGTATATTTTGAAAGCCTACAAAATAAAAAGAACTTTTTTTAAAGAAGAAATAAATATTTTATTTTCTAGTTTCTTTCTTATTACATGAACTAACTATTTTACCTTATATACTTAAAACACTAAAATAATAAGTATTTATATCACAATATGAGATAAAAAGTTTAGCTATTCGCTGACTATGCATGAATTATCACGGGAATTAAATTGTTTCAAAAATGTCCTACTGTGAAACACTGAATTATATTATGAAATTGATTTGACACGCCCAAGCTAAAAGGTTGCCAAACCCTGCTTTAGTTCATGCTGACAATTCACGTCCTCAAATAAGCTCATTTCGACAAAATTAAGCCAATTCCTCAAGAAAAGAGTCAAATGAACTTCTTCAAAGATGTATGTTATAGTAACCGAGAATGTTCATGACATTATTTGGAAAAAGTCATAAGGTCTTAAAGAAAAATCAACAGGATAAAGTCAGATTACTTCTGTAATCCGTGAGTTTAGTTTTGAAATAAATAAAAAAAATCTTTTGTCGATTTACAAAAAGAAAATGGTCTTAACATATGCATACATTTGAGCATCTATATCTGGGATCAGAAACCTTTCAGCTTTTGCCAAACCGATCTACCAATAGGATTCAGCGGTATCGGAATTTACAAGATACATACAGGATAAAGGATATTCCTATTATAAGCACGGTAGTGCATTTACAAATCACAGTCACAAAGAGGTATTTTTTCTATGAGAATAAAACAAGTAATATAAAAAAAAGGTTAAAATCAATTCCCAAATTTTGGGTCAACAAAGATTTTTTTTAAATTTAGTTAATTTAATTAATGAATTAATATTTGAAAAACCTGTATCAACATCAAGTGTCATCCACTACAAGTTTAGAAAAATCTCTTTCAAGCCAACAAACAATTCGTTAGAAATGCTTACTGGTGCCATCTGTTGGTTATAGCTCTACCTAATTAGAACTAGCAACAACAGATTGCAGTAAGAAATAACGCAGAATAAATTTAAAATTAAAAAAAAATTAAAAAATTAACTAATATTTGAAAAAAACCGTATTAACATCAAATGACATCCACTACAAGTTTGAAGAAAGTGCACTTGAACTTGAATAGATGAGTAGAAATTATTTTACTAACGATTGAAAATTTAAACAAGATATATATATATATATATATATATATATATATATATATATATATATTTATTATTATTATTTTCTATTGGTTTTTTACTCAGTATTATTTACATAAAAGGGGAAGGTTGGCTGGCCAAAAAACATGCTCAACCCCACTTTGATATAAATTATTTTATATATTAGCTGTCCTATGTCAGCAATATTTATAACACTGCAGCATCCATTTTATAATTTTTAATCTTGGTTACTCATATGTCCTTCATTGTGTGATTTTCCTACTGTCTATGTGTTTTTCGAATGTGATTGTTGGATGTTATCTCTTGTTTGTAGAGAATAAGCCTATATATATATATATATATATATATATATATATATATATATATATATATATATATATATAGGGAGAGAGCGAACTAAAAGGTATATTGTAAAAATTGAAAAATGCATATTAAGCTATGAGTCTTTATTCCAATTCAATTCACGTTTACGTGTAGAAAATGAAAAGGTCTTATCATGTGTGCCACATAGAAACCGGTGTAAATGTCCTGCTTAGGAAGACTCGGAACTGTAGAGAATGATGGAGATGGAGATTCTGACGCTAAGCTCTTGCTCATGTTATTCAAATCCTATCACTGTGACTTGAATATGGAATGGACTAGCTTACCAGAGAGAGATGGATAAATGTCGGATCACAAAGCTGCGACATACTAAACTGAAGATGACGCATATTTCTAGTCGAAGCAAATCATGAGGAAAGTCTTGTGAAACACAGGTTTCTACTTTTTTAGCATTGAATTCTAATGCAATGCAGGGCTTAAAAATAAAAAGGGTTTCCTTGCATGATTAATTTTGAAAAGAACAAACAAATTAATTAATTAAATTTTTAATCCGTAGTCTAAGGTAAAAAAAAATATTAGGTTGGATTCGAAAAATGTTTTTCTTACAGGATTTTTTTTGGATGAAAAAATAAAATGATTAAATTTTAATCTGGGTTGTGTATGGTAACAATTTAAATTGGATATGTAAATGTTTTTCAAAGTTTAAACTTATTTTTAAAATTTAAATAAATGTAATGTAAAAGTTTTGGGTATTTAGAAGAAAATTCACACATGTAGTGTTAAAAAATAGAACTTCAAAATGAATGAGGTCTGCAGTTGCTTTTTTAGGGAGGTTCAAAAATCTTGACAGGAATACAGTACATTTCATATTACTTTTCCTAGTATTTTATTTAGTTTTCACCTTCTGTCTGATAATTCATGTTGAGTGATGTGAAAAATTAACATCAAGTTGGGAATTATTATTTTAATGTAACTTGTATTATTATAACTCTGTCATATGTATAAGATTTTTATACAAATAATATGAAAATTGGGGCCATATTGATTTCTCCAACGTGTTTTCTTAAATACATGATATAATGTTGAAGTATTTTATTTCAAATATTGAAATACTGAAGATTATTTTTTATATCTAAAATTAGAATATTTGTTATGCGAATATTTGTAAAAAATGCTAGTATACTGACTCAATTTTGAAATCTGCAGCAAAATTGTAATATCATTTGGTCACTGCGTTTTGAATCCCCTTTGCTATTCAAAAATAAGAAAATTTTATTTTGAGTTAATCATCTCAGGAAGTATTGGTTTTATCTTCATAATATTAAGTCAGTACATAGATTGTTATGGTAAAACAGATGCCTTAAAATAGGTATGTTCTCAAGTTTACAAATATTTATAATTTCAATGTTCATTCTCAATTATTACGAATGTAAAAAGTAAAAGCATATTTAACTGTCTGAATGAGTAAGACAAGATGTTGGATCGTACCAGATGTTGGACGATCAACGTTTATTAAATTACAAGGACAAGACAGAGACTAACACAGAAGCGTAAATAAGTGAATATAAACAAGCGATTACATCGCCACTGCTGTTGACATTTCAACAACGAATGCTGCATGATCATGATCATACGCGTGGCTCTCTCTTTATAATAAGTAATGTAATAGGGTGAGTGAGTGAATATTAACGTCGCATTGTTCAGCTACACGAGGGCTTTTGGCGACGGACCACGTAATTTTGAACCATGGTCAAGTGACGTAGTAATGTAATAGGATAGAACAAATAGTAATATTTGACATTATCGTAACCAACAACAATTATATAGCTTACATAAAGCAACCCATTTTATCACTGTAGCTTTCAGGTTGTAGATGGTTCTACCAGGAGGCAGATGAGTTACAACTACCCTCCCAAGGGCATCTCAAATATATCTGGAAATTTATTTGGCCAATCCATCAGGCGAATTTCCTCACTTTCCAGAAATCCAGTGTTCTTAGTAGCCCTGTGTAAACGAGAGTTTCCAACCACAAAGTCAAATCTTGATGAATCGTACCTCTGAAAGGGAGATATAAGCCTCCATAGTTCCAACCCTGTATATTACAGCAGTCGCAGAATTTTTGCCAGTTATGAAAGTCTATATTTTTTTCGTCCAAAATGATGCCTAACCAGTTCATCACCCATCAGCTGATCCCTCTTTTGGGGGGTTGTGGGAAGCCATAAAAGAGCAACCCCTGACCCCCCTTCCAAATAAAACCTTCGAGAATCAATATTAGTTTTGAATATAAATTTTATAAATTTGGATGCAATGGGGTTTCCCCCAAAATTTCTCTCAGATACCATTGTTCTCTGCACTGTGCACATTGGGACCTGCCATGCTCAGGAAAGAGAAACTATATGTTTCTGAATGCACCTCTCTCATACAAACTTCAGGAACTAGGGTAACTATGATTACAAAATTGACGTGACAAATCACAAGCAGTTTTATTCCAATTACACCTCGCTGTAATTGCCATATATCAATTTTATAGAACTTCGTGACTCTTGAACGACCTTGTCCCAGAATCTTTCTTTCACGTGTTTTATAGATCCAGTCTCATTAAACAGTCTTCGCAATTTATACGCAATGCTAGACATTACATTTATATTATGTAGATAATTACTCTTGTAACTGCATTGATTCATGTTTCTCAAAGATTTGCGAAGTCGTTTCGCTATCCAAATTTTGTTGATGGGCAAATTTAGCTTGCTTCTGAATTACGAAAAATGATACAAAAAACACGACACAAAAAAACGGGAAAAAAGGGTTTAAAGAAAAAATGACGAATAAAATTCGACCCCTTTAAAAATGCCTTTTATTCCCTTTTAAATCCTTTTGCCCACGGGCCCGAGAACCTTAACATATTCAATTATAAACATTTTCATCTTGTTAGAAAACATTAGTTTTATTTTTAGATCAATGCATTCATTAAAATTTTACTAAATAAATAAATTGTCTGTGTTAAATCCGTAAATTATAATTTAACTCCTATGGAATGTCACCAGATGGCACTTTACTCTCTTGGCATAGAGCTAAGGCTTTGCTAGAATATAGTTTGTATATACTTCTAAGATTCAATGTAGCGAGTGCATATGGTTGAAGTCGAATGCTTCTAGTTTCAATATAGTTTGGAAAATGAACAATTTAGTTACGGCTCGTCGACTGATATCTTAGTACCTTAAGACCTTTTTCAGTCTTCAATTTTAACAATATTGTATTAATTTAACCGACTGTTTTTTTTTTTTTTTTCTTTTAGTTTTTTTTTTTTTTTTTTTTTAATTGGTGTTGAATGATTCAGTATTTTTACAACAAAAATATGTTCACAAAAGGTTTATTTAATTGAGAGTACATTTCGAAACTAGGGGTTCTGTTTCGAAGGAGTGTCTTTGTGAAAGCACATCTTGCCAATGTTTATTTTTTATTTTACTCAATTTTTCTTTTTTTCTGTTTTAACAGTTTCAAAAAATATTTAGAAAACAACAATATCCTGAAAAAAAGCATTCCTTTATCCAGAAGCTGAGCGATGCAATATGTATTTACGTCTGGAGAGATACAAAATTGTGAGTTCATGAATAATTTATTCTTCTTTTGCATTTCTTCTTTCAGCATAGACATTTGATTTTCATTTCAGGATTTTACTGGTAGGAAGAGGCCATCAAAAAGTTAACCAAAATAGACATTTTTGCTTAAGATATTGGAAATATGTTTACATTTGTTCGGATCATTATAAAAGGAGAATCAGAATGCACTGCATCTTTTTTTATGCTAGAAAACATAGAAAGAGATCAACAACATTTTTATTCAAATAAACATGTTTTCTTTTCCTAACCGCAACTAAGCAAATTGAGTTTCCTTCTGTACAGTCTTTAAACTATAAAAAATGGCTCTTTATATAACTATTTAAAATTTTGCATCGGAGAATTTCTTTATACAAGTTCATTTCAGAAATGTTTAATTATTATTATTATTTTTTACTTAAAGATTACGGATTTACAGATCAGATTTACGGATCTGAATTGATTTTTTCTGTACTAAAGGGATTTTAGAATCCACTCAATTGTTGATCTGTATTTTTGTTATTTATTTCTTGTCTAGTTTATCTTGAAGACCATTTTGTACCTTTAAATCTTCTTGATCAGTTTGATCCTCCCTAATAAATAAATATAAAGTTCTTACATTGGTATGGAAGATTGGAGATGCTATGCAAGATCAGGTTTCATCATTGCCATTCGATCACAATTCTAAAGTACGAGGTACAAAACCCTCCATTTTTTACAATAACCTTTATGCAGTTTCAAAGTGAGATATGTCAGCAAAGAATGTTCAAGACAAACCAATAAATCTAGTTGCGACATTTCAAATGGGAGTAATATATAAAAAATTCCCATATTCAATATTTTATCTTTAAAAACCGAAAGTTTTAAAATTTTTAAATTTTTTCCATCTACTGTTTGAAAAACTATATTATTTTCTATGACAATCCGTTTGCACATTCGTTAATTTTATATTCATATAGATATATTACATTTGTTTTCAAAGTGATATATATTTATTTATATGGAAGCTTCATTTTTTTTCCTTTTTTCATCTTTTTGATTCATTTTATTTCGAAAATGTTTCACTTTTCCAACATTTCAAGTAAGAAAGAAAAAAAACGAGAGAAAGAATAGATACTTTTTTTTGTTTAAAAATTCGCCAAATAGCAATTTTTTTCTGAGTTCAAACTCCACTCCAAGATAAATGTGTTCTTCATAGATAAAATATAAGGAAAGAATATTGCTGAAAAAGCCATTATGTAAAATATTTCGAAACGGAATGAATAGTTGTAGGCATCCGAGGGGTTCTCGTGAGAAATTGTCTCAAAGATCCATTTCTTAAGAGTAATAACCGGTTTCATTTTTAAGAAAAACTAGCGGTTGGACGAAATTTTTAGTGAGAACACAGCGGTAATTCATATTGTATATGACTGATATTTATTATGATTTCTTTTACTTCAAGAAATAATTTAAGTTAAATTGCAACTTATCCATAACAACCAGTAAGATAAAATTTGAGTATCGTTATTGTGAAATAAGTTTCAATTTCATAAAAAATTATTAGATTTTGATTGTGAAAATGAAATAAAAACATTTGTGTGTGTGCTTATAACTACTCGATAAAAGTTGTAACTTAAAAATGTTCTGCCTGATGCAATCCTTCTTTCTCGAACGATTGGAATATAATGACTTTCAAAAGTTTATCTGGGGGTCTGAGAACTCCCGCGAGAAGGTGAGCATATGTATACAGTCTACTCTGAATGTTTGGAAAATGATTAAAATATTACTTTTCTACTTTCTACAATCATTATCTCATTAAGTATAAAGTATATTTATTAATGGTATATACGTTTTATATATATATATACTGGTTTATGAAAAAATATGAAATTATGTGTTTTAAAATGAAAATTGTGTATTGTTTAGGTTAAATTAATGTTAGTCTCATTTGTATGCAATAAATATAATAATTTTATTTGTATAATACAAAACACATCTTGTACTTTATAAATATGTATCATAATGACTTAATGCTATTTTCATAATTAAATACACGTGTTAAAAGTTTGGGGTGTTCTCTACACCCCGCGAGTAGACTTTAGCAAAACAGGCACAGTGACCGCGGGTTAAGTGGCTGTCATAAAAGAAGATCAATTTCATATTGCTCAACTGATGGGAATGACCACAAGGTATAGTTTCATCAGTGTACAGAAAAGTTCCCAAAGGATTCACGATAATAGCAGGCTTTTGTTACGACGATTAATTAAAAATCAGAAAAGTCTTAATTAAAGCCTAAATTGATTCAATCTACTATCTGTGGAATAATTTAGAACCAATTTTTGAAGAATAAATTCCAGCCTTATATGGAAAGACATTGATAAAGTTAAGCTTCATATGGGCAATGCCTTTAGTCACACGTCTAGCTGCCGCTTAATTAGCAAATAAAGAATCAGAAATAGAAATAAAGTGTATCCTATTTGATGAAATACGTGTAAAATCACCCTACGCTGCTCCAATGGATTTTTGTGCTTTCGATTTATTAAAATGAGCCTTAGGAAAAAGGCATCCGAGAATATTGAATGGAACTGTTCAAGAGGAATGAAGTAAAATTGGCATTACATTACTAAAAAAAGTTTACTTTCATGAAACATTTTAGCTAGAGTTGTCAAGAATCATGGCTTCAGATAAAAGCAACTTTTAAAAAAATACGATATTTATGGATAAAAATTGACAATCAAGATCGTTTCCATAAAGTACAAACGACGTTATGTAAAAAAAAAGTTGTTAAATAAGTTTTCAACATTTGCTTTCATGCTGTTTCAATTCTTCCATTAAATAAAACTATCGATGCAATTATATACTCGTTATTTTCCGCACACATTGTACAAAATGATTGTCTTTATTTTTTATAGAGATTTCGAAGCGCGAATAACTGCGAACCTCGAACACACTAAAATAATTCGAATCGGATGAGATTTATAAAGCGAAGAATAATAATCTTATTCGGTCCTAAAATTGCCCTTTTTTTTCCTTCAGTGAAACAGCTGTTATGAAGCTGAATTGCGTTTTAATACTTCTCCTTGAAGCATAAAAGTAACTTTCCATTCCAAGGTACCCTAATGAAGCCTCAGAAAAGCGTACCGTGGGCACAGATGGTCCTTCCACGATGGCTTATTTTATCGTTTACTATAATTCAGCGAAGAAGCGACAGATTTTTGAAATGACTCAACACTCCCTTGTTGAACGGTTATCCCACTGTTTAAACAACTCCATTAAACAGTCATCTACACTCCCTAGACGCTGAAAAAAAGGCTTCTTACTTTAAGGGGAAGTAGTTGAATTGATGTATAATTTACTATCTGACTTAGGGCTTAAGGCAGTGTTTCTCAAACTGTTGGGGGGCGTACCCCCTTGGGGCGAAACAACTCTATGAGGGGGGCGCGAGCATAATGAAAAGTCGAAAAGAAAAGAATTAAAAAAATTGTTAATTTACTACACGAATACAAACAAAATACATTGTGAAATAATAAAAAATAAAATGCACATTTACACTGATATGTTACACGTATAAATGTACCAGTGCTACACAATGTATTTGATAATTAATTTTACAATATTAAGGTAGGAACAAGTTTAATAATTTGCAGTGACCCTATGAGGTTGTCATACATAAAATTATATACAAAAATAAATACATATTTTGAAAATTTTTGTATGGCTTATAATTAATTCCTTAACTGCCGATTAAAAGTTTTGCGATTCCCAATGCCAAACATTTTCTTCGTAAGCGCACGTATATGATGTATTGGAGCGGGAAGGAATAAAGAATCAAATAATCTAAAATCAGTGAATCCTTCGCAAACATTGTCCAGGTTCTTTTATTGCATTCCAAAGCCTTCAGAATAATTTTATGGATAGCACTGCACAGGAAAGATCGTACTTCAGAACGAAGTATATATACGTCTGGGGAAATTAACGTTTGGACTGATCGAGACGTTTATATACGGTGGTGGCAATTAAGAGGTTAAAGTAGTTTCGTAGTTCTATCATCAAAGCATAGTATTATTGAATTCAATACATTTTTATTGTATGAGGGAGGCGCAATGAAAATTATGATTAAATATTGGGTCGCGAATATTGAAACTTTGAGAAGCATTTGCTTAAGGTGAATCTAAGGCTCTCAAAGTAGATAAATTTAATGATTTTAGTTTTTTTCTGCGTTACGATATTTAATTTTTCAAGGCCAGTTTTTATGATTACAGGCTTTTTCGTTCTATTTCGGAGGGAGTTATTATTTTACTATGTTATGACCAATGGAGCACATAAGAGGGAGGGTCCCAAAGGGTCCGAATTGATGATAATTCTACGTATGTAGTAGGTAAAATAATTAAAAACAAAGGTAGCAATTAAAACGGGTCTGTCCATGAACCTTCTATTGATCCTCTTGGGGTAGAATTATTTTTTTTTATATATTTATGCTCTATTGAAAGTTTTCTCTCGAAGAAGAATTGATTTATTCAACTGAGTTGTTCTATATAAGCGTTGACATTTAGGTATGTGATGTTACTCGACGGTTAGTTGCTGCTTGGTCGATTTTTGACAGTTCGAGAATAAAAGTGATAGAATTCTGTGCCTTAGATTTACGAACGGAGATCGTGCATTTAAGACATTTACGGTAAATTCTAGCGTAGTAGTTATGTGATAAGTATCCTTAGGTCATGCGATTGTTTTTCTAATCATATACTTAGTGTAGTGCTTCTCAGACTTTCAATGCTTGCAATCCAATTTTCAATCATAATTTTTATCGTACCCCCTCCTTACAATAACAACATATAGAAAGTAATAATAATACATTCTGACGTAAGGCTACAATACTTCTCTTATTATAAACAGCAAAAATTAAGGGGAATAGTATTAAATTTTTATGTAATTTTGTATATTATAAGCCCATGGAAGTCACTAGTAGGTTTTTAACCTGCTATTTAATTTTTTAGTCTAATCCCGTTATTTAATTGTCACAGGATGTATATATACAACAACCTCACTTATTATTAATTTATAAATTTCAGTATCAGATAATCTTTCTATGAATCATTATTACAAATACCATTTTTCAAAACCCCAGTCTCATTCCTTTTCCATATTAAGGTATCCGACTACGTTCGGAACCGTGATTTTAAACAAGAGCATAAATGGATGATTTTCATGATATTTAGCGTCACTTAGATTAGAATACATGTAAAAATTGTTTTTAAGACATTTTGACAAAAAAAATTTATTTATGTACAATATTTCGGCGAAAAATTGACTTAGAATACCCTTTTTTCAAAATGTTCTCCTTTGGTGAAAAATGCTTCTTTTATAATAATATTTTGCCTATATATAGCTCAGACCTCTGTACAGAGGCTCAACTATGATTTTTGAAAAATGCACATTATTTTCAGAGTACAATCCATTGAAATAATTATCGGTTTTTTTTTTTTTCTTAAACTTCTCTCTGTTGTAAAATATGGATAAACCCATTTCTAAGTTATATGTTTTAAAAATTCTTGTTGAGCCTCTGTACATAAGTCTGAGCTATATCAAACGAAATATTATTATAATAACTTTTCAAAAGAAGTATTTTGAAAGTGGTCATTCTATGTTCATTTTTCTAAAAAATATTGTGCAAAAAATTTTTTTTTAATACCATCCTTAAAACAATTTTAAATCATTTTCAATCTAAGTGACACTAAATATCATAAATATTATCCATTTACCCCTTTGCAAAATCACGGTTCGGAACATTTATAAAAAATAAACCAGCATTTTATTTCCTAGAAAAAATAGTAAATAAATAGCTCCAGCATGCATTTTTCCAATGACTTGCTACTGCCCAGTTTTTACCTAAGCCCACCTACAACATCATTTATTTTCTTTCTCTTAATTACGCAGGGGTAATATTAATTATTATTTTACCCTCTATATTTCGCTATATGAGTGTATGTGGGGATACTTCTGTCCCATTTCTTTTTTTTTGTATATGTTTTGAATGGACGCATAATAGCGACTAATGTCTAAAATACGTCAATATATTTATTAGTTTGTTTAATCGTCTATTGCCTTTGTCACAGTTTTATCTACATAATGTATTCATCACACACATCCACATCCACACGCACACACACATACACACGCACACACACACACATTATGCTTTTGAGTTAGATTCTGAAGTAAAATATAATTTTCTATTTTTAAATATTGATATAAGGTGATTTTACTTCATACGCGCATTAATCGAATACTTGTGACGTCAGAGTAAAGGGTAAAGAAATGAAATTGAACAGTTAAAGAAAGTGAACTATAACTTTTATATATATCATTAAAAGTTAGTCAGGAAAAAAGGAAATTGTCCGATAAGTCCAATAGTTTCTTTTTATCTCAGTAAATGAGAAATTGGAGAAAAAACAAATACTTCTTGAATAATTTGGAATCAATATCCTGAACGTAATAATAGTTTAATGAAATGAAACGATTCATTGCCATAAATTATCATTAGTGAAAATTTATTCAAAATGTGATAATATTGGAATGAGTTTCTTATGAAAATGTCATAAATTGTTCGGGAAATACTTCCGAAAATTTAACAAATAATTATCCTTAATTGGGAGGAAAAAACTCTTTCTTTCTTTTCTAAAGAATTTCGTGAGTTACATTTGGTATTAATATGTTCCGCAGAATTGTAATAAAACAGAATAAAAAAAAAAAGATTTTCAGTAAGGTTACATTTTAAAATTTGTTCCAATGTTCATCAATATAAAATATTGACTTGTTTTTTATAAAAAAAGAAGATAATTAACTGTATTTTATATTTCGTTTTCAAATTAAAGTGTCAACTTAAACTTTAGAAAATAAGTAACGCGTTCTAGTCATAGAATTCTCAAGTTTAGTTGTGCGTCATGTACATTGATGTCACTTTTTCATTTTCAATGTTGGAATTTAGTATTATTTATAAATGAAATAAATTTTTCTAAATGAAGCACTCATACTTCAAAAGCATTTCTGATTTCGAGATAAAATTGTCTTTTAAGATGAAATGTTTCGTTTAAAATCTGCATTTTGCTTATATTTCAATAATTTACGAAATAAGTTTAAGTCAATTCACACTTTCCCCAAATAAGTATAGTATTCGGAAGATTTTTTCAATTTAAAAAACTATTTTGATATAAATATACATGCCTAAAGGCCAGATTTTTTATGCCTACTTGTAAGCATTGGATAGCCTTTGTTCCTTACTATGACTCAGGCACTAGTTTCCATGCACGTAGATCTTTTACAAAACAGTCGAAACAGCTGTATACTATTCTTACGAGCATAGTTTCTAAGTCTCTTGTTTCTTTATGTAGATTGTAATAAGAAAAATTTTCAAAACTTCGGGGAAATAGGTATCAGTACAAAATTGTGCCAATGGCCGTTTATTTTGAAAATGGCCCAACTCCCTTTTCAATTTTTCCGGGTTTCCATGGTTCGGTACAACTCATTTATTTATCGTAAAAGATTTCAGGTTGCTTATATTTCGAGCAAATACTATAATTTCTTGACACATAAGTTTTCAAATTGCAATAACTGAACCCTGTAGTTTGAAGGTGGAATCCATTTATACTTTAAAACAAGAATTTTCTTTGTAATTCGGAAAGCAGTTTGGGGTAATTTTAATTAATTGGTATTTACAAGTTAACCTCAGTTTTTGGACATTTGCGTTAGTTGAATAACCAGTACGCTTAATTTTAATATAAAACTTCAAATTTAATACTGAATTTTAGAAATTATTTCACCCATGCTGAAGAACAGTACAAGACCATTTAGTTCAGATAGTGAAGAAGAAATAGTAACTAATGATTTTAAAAAAAATAGAAAAAGAAATGGATGTGGAAATCATAGGTCACAAATTTTTAATATCAGGACATTCGTTTTTACCAAATAATAGAGATTTTGGTGTGATAGAAATGTCATTAAAAATAATTTACTATTTGTTCCCCAGGATTATTACAAGATAATTTGAAAGTGTCGGATTCGTAATATTTTATTGTAAATAAAATTAGACAAGAAGATTTTTTATCAACAAAATTATTTAAAAAACGCAATTTTTAAAAGGGTAAAGAATTCTGATGTAGAATCAATAAACTGGTTAAAAATATGTTGGATGCGTTTTGTCAGAAATGAGCCTTATAAAATGTGCTATAAGACATCAATGAATGAAAATGAACATTTTAAAGTCCTGAATTTATTACCATGTCGGGGTAGACCAAAAAAGTTGGAAAATATTGCACTCACACCACTATATAAAAATATTAGGCAAATCACAACAGCAAAATTCAAGGACATAATTGATCTCTTACAATATATACCACCGGAATACCAGGATTACTTTAAAACCCTTTCACACGCACAAAATGTAGACGAGTAGTTGTAAACTGTTTTGTAATAAATTCATGTTTGTAATTTTGTACGTTATGTAGTTAGAAATGCTTCGAATTCCAGAAGTTATGTTTTCGAAGTGTTTTAAAGATATGTAAAATAAATTCAGTTTTATTTTAAATCAGTTGTATTGTGAATTGCTTGAAAATGTATCAATTTATATTATTAAGTTTATGGGTATAATTATTATGTTTTATTTTGCGTTTTAATTCAAACGTAGTTTTAAAATAGTAAGTAGTTTTTCTACTGTAGTTTTGTAGGTAAGTACACATATTCTGTATTTATTATTGTTATAATACATATATTATTGAAGTTTTTTTGCTCATCACACCTACGTCAAAAGGTGAACCGCAACACTTTGAAAAAATTAAAAGTAGACCCGTGCCATGTAAAAGTCTGCCCACCTGCATTAACTAAACAGTTTGTAATCCTTTCTGGTAAATATATTTACAGCTCAATTCCTCAATTTTATCTGTTTATCAGTTATCTTTATCTGACTAATTTACAATTTATTTTACATTTTGTAGTATTTTGAACATATTTCCTGCTTTTGCTGAGTTTACTCTGTACTGATCTCTGTTTTCATAACTTTCGTGAAAAATTTCATGTTTTCATAGATTTAATTAAGAATTTAATTTGTAAGAATTCTTAATTTCATCATTATCTAAGAACATAAGATCTAATTTCTAATTTCTCTAATTTCTTATTCCTTTTGAAGTTTGTAGTAATTACAAAATATATTTTAGAAATTTCCTGTGAGAAAAGGAAAAAAGAAACAAAAAGTACAAATACCTTTAAATAGCATACAGTGGGGTGTTAACCAAACTTATATACATTACACAAATTTAAAAATATATAAAAGTCTGTTAAATATCTAAATAATTTCACTTAATAAGCTAAATTAATTTCTTTTCTTGAATACATTTCGTCACCAGAAATATTTTAACGTACCATCACTAAGAAAATAGTCAGGTAAATTGCTAAAATAATATAATTACTCTTTGGCACCTGATTTAAAATCAGAAGATTACTAAGAAATAATTTATATTCCATAATCTATAATTCATCTTTGGCTAGCGACAGATTGCTCTGCCATAGGTCATGGGGTTCAGTCCCGGAGAAGGCAAGGGTGTTTGTAAATGTATAGTGCCTTTGCGGCATGGGGATACTCTTAACTGCCGTCGAGCCGCAAGTCCTCTCGTGAGGTTGGTGGGAGGTCTCTGACCGTCCCTAGTTTGTTTTCCTTCAAAATTGGGGTGGAACCTAGCCAAAACATACTGTCAACGGAGTAGTGCTCAAAGCTACGGTGAACAACAGGCATGCATCTAGCCCAATGATACTCAACCTGCAGGCCATCCAGCATTTTTAAGTGACTCGGTCATGGTCCATTTCTCTGAGAAATTTACTTATTTCAGAACCTTTTACTAAAAATTTGGTGGGAAATATTTTTTCAAGAAATCAAATACATCAAGTTTGCTTTTTGCTGTCGGTGTGGTACGTGTACGAATTAAAATTCTTTTTTCTATTTGGAATGGTAGTGATAGCAGACAACAATGGAGTAGCGACAATTTTGTGGGTGGAATTAATTTTTAACTATCTTTCATATCTTACAAGCGAAAAATATTCGGAAAAAATAAATCGTTTCAAGACGATTAGGAGGTTGATTATTTTGTAGTGAAAAACAAACATTGATCAGTAATTGTTTGATTTGTCCCAAAAGTGCTGTATTTAAAAAAATACCAAGAAAACAGGAATCATTCAATGATGCTTTTCCTCGAAGATCTCTTTCAAGATGTTTGTTATATTATTGGTAATCGTATGAAACCGTTTATTGATGCAGAAATTCTGAAAGAGTGTTTCTTAGTGATAGTTAGTGATAGTAACAAAAAAAAATACAAAAAAATGCAAAACAGGAGTTATAATATCTCATTCAATTTTCCACATTTTAAGTCACAAGCGCCGTGGCTTAGTTGGTTAAAATGCCTGTCTAGTAAACAGGAGATCACTAGTTCGAATCTCGTCGGTGCCTTTGGAAGGAACTTTAATTTTACCCCTCAGGGGGCTCACCTGCTTTAGGTGACTACGGGTGTCACAATCTCGAGGTACCCTAGTGAACTTTTTTCCTTTTCCCAAGGGATTTACTGTCTTTGCGTGGTAAACACGGGTTTCCGAAACCCCAAATTACCTAAGGATCCTTCTCTATTTTCGACCGTCTTTCTTGTCATCCCATTCTTCCTTTTTTTCTTTTCACGTCCAGATCACAGACTACATTTGTTTGGCGCAGTATAGCCGAAATCGGCTCTTGCGCCAAAAAAACCCGCAATCATCATCATCATCATCATCCACATTTTAAATTTCCAGTGTTATCTTGGTCTTAAAGCATTTCTCCCCCATCCTCCGCCATTTTTTCTCATGTTGCGCCCCGTGTGAAATAACTGACATGTGTATTTGGCCCGTGTGAAAAAGCTGACATATGTATGTGGCCCATCAGAAAATAAGTTTGAGTACCGCTTATATATGGCCCTTTGCCACGATTAATTTCATGGGCCTCGATCAGACATCTTCCAATCCTTATTTGAAAAATTCCTCCAAACTTTACCTTCTCTCGCTCTCTCAAAAAAAAAAGGCCGTTTTCGTTTTCTCAATATTCAAATCTCCTATTATTTAGGATTCGCAATGGCATTTGCTTTTGATATTAAGCTTTCCATTTCCATGAAAATTTCTAGTTCAAAGCCTGGTATTCCGATTTCAAATTTTAAGAAATCGGAGGTTATTAAAGAAAGTTAAATCGGACATATTATTTTCATTTTTGTTCTATTGATCTGTATCATGTTGGAAAGGCCATTAGAAATACAATATCATAGAAATACAAGAAGGAATAAGAAATAACTAAGCTTACTTTTTAAATTCTGTTTAAACAGTATACTATTGCATATTCGAAAACACGAAATTTTTTCATTCGATTCAGCATTATTTGAGTGTGTGTGTGATCTTCAATTTTTCTTTTCAAAAACATATTTCCAAGAATTTCTTTAAAAATATACTATTTTTGTGAATACTGGTGGTTTAAAGCATTTTTCGTATTATTTTCGTATATCCAGTTTGAAAGTAGAAGAAACATACATAAAAAAGTTATAAATGGAAATTCAAGGAATTTCATGTGATTTGTGTTTTTATTAAATATACGAGCCTTTTAAAAAAATGTACTGCATTTAAATTTAATGAATCCAGAAGCCAGTATCATAAATATTATAAGATATATCCTAATATCTTGTAAATGAGAAAAATGGAAACGAACAACGGAGCACTGTAAAATTTGTTCTAAATTATATTTTAATTCAGTTGTAATGTTCTTAAGTCGGCTTTTTACTGGACTATCTAAAATATTTTTTTTTTTTTTTTTTTGTTAAACTTAAGAAGTAAAAAGAAAACTTATCGGGGGGGAGTTAAAAAACATAAAATGAAGAAAATCTGATGATCATAGGATATCGATCGTTAAGTGTATCATAACAGTTTAATTGGTCTCCCATATTGGAAATAACTTAATCGAATGCTTAGCATATCGGTAAACATATTCATACTTTTTATGTTGAAAAGTTTGTCACTTCTTCACTTTATTTTTCGAATTTTATTTATATTACATAATAGTTCTAGAATTATAAAAATTAGAATTTTTTTAAAATTTTAAATATAATAGTTAAGATTATGTTATATATTATTGATTAACACTGGAGCAGTCACGCGTTCGATTGTAACGTTAGTGGTCTCTCGGGGTCCAATCACACCAATCCTTTTCAATTCCTACTATTAAATCACACTCCCTGTATATTTATTTATTTGTTTGTTTATTTATTTATTTTAGTGAAATTTTCAATTGTTAATAAAATACTTTTTAAAAACCCCTTAGTCGAGCTGAAATTTTATATACATGAATTTTTGGATGACAATCAATATATATAAATTTTAAATTTTAATTAATAAAATTAATTTAATTTAAAAATTTAAATTTTTTAAAAATTACACAAATCAGCCACGTTGGCGACAAACCCTTTTGGCGACTTTGTAAAACTTAAAAGGTTATTTTTCTCCCTTTTAAAGCATTCAGTTGAACTGAAATTTTATATAAAGATTTTTTGGATAACAATACGATACTTTAATGATAATAATAAAATGAATTATCACTTAATGTTTGATTCTTCATAGTACAACATATTTATATTAATTGTAAAATTTAAAAAAAAGAAAGCAAATTAAAATTTTTTTTCTTCGTTGATCTTAGGAATTGACAAAAAATGTTTTTATATTACTTGTATGAAAATTATTTTCATTGCAAACGATAAAAATCGCTTTCCCAGTGAATAACTTAACTAAGAAAAAGTATACTTATCAAATTTTAAGGAATTTTCAATTTTTTTTTCTCATAATTTAAGAAAATGTTTCATCCAACTGAACTAAAATGTTTCAAATTCGCGTGATTTTAATAAAGGACACTCATAACAGACATTTTTTCCTTATATTACGGGAATGATATTAACATACCAAACTGTCCTATTTTGTTCAAATTATAGCTTTATTGTCCTTAGAGAATCGATACATAGCATGTTGAACTTTTTCTTTGCTTGTGTCTTTTTGACAGGGTGCAATGTGTCTTGTGGTTCACTTATTACTTCATAACCTTTTTGATAGTGTTCTTAAGGTAGCATTTGAAAATTTTTTAAACCCAAAATTTCTTTACAGGTTTTCTCAAATATACTTTCGATATCATGATTAATCTCAATTCAAGATACTTCCCTTGCTTGATCAATTTCTTTTTCCGAAGTTTCAATTTCTCAAAAAGGGTCGTAAATTCCAATTTTCTTTTATATTCCTTCATTTCATTTTTCATAAAGGGTAGTACAACACAGCAATAAATAGAAATGTCGTTCAGGGGAAGAAAAATATCATAGAAAAATTTTTTGAACAAAAGTCGCCGGTAAACTCAGTCAACCCAAATACTTTTACGATTGTATAAAAAACGTTTGCCATTCCCAAAAAAGAGGGAGATATAAGACAAATACATTTTAGTTCCCATGAAGACTGTAATTTTTGAGGATACTAACAAGGCCATTGGTAATAAATAAACAGTTTTCCAGGAATTAAAGATTTTATGAGACTGGGGTGACTCTGTACCCCACGACCATACCCGGGCTAATCCCCGTTTCAGATTGGTAAAACCAGTTCTTAGAGAATATCTTCTAAACGAAACAAATAATCCTTCTAAATTTCACAAGTCTGTATGTGTTAAAATTCCAGAAATTGCGTAATTAAGAAGTCTATTTCCTCCTATATGTAACATAGATGGTGATGGGATGCTGGAAAGGGTTTCTTACTTTCTAGCAATTTATATACAAGTCCCCCCCTGGACCGGATATGGTGAAATTCCTTCGGTGGGGAGTGTCAAGGGATTCCCGTGCTTTTCTGAGTTCAGTGAACGCATAAATTTCATGACTTGTAGCATTGCGCGATGGGGATTGTCCAATTAGATACGCAATTCAGAAGACAGTAACTAGTCCGGCTCCAGGATTTTGGCGTGATGGGGTTAAGAATAAAATGGAACGCACCCGAATTTCGTAAAGCTCTCCAAAAATTCCAGCACCACTGCTCCACGGGCGGAGAACTTCACCCTCCCAGGTCTCTTAACTCCATCCTCCTCTCACTCAGATAAGTACCGTTTTTACTTTGTTTTCGAATGTTAGTTTTCAGTACGCCGTTATTCTAAATAAAATTGTATTACCACTATACGATCAGACTTTAATTTTAGTTGAGTCATTTACTCTGGTTGTAATCTCATGATCTGTAGAAACTGCGGATTAATAGATAGATTAATGCAAACTGCATAAGAAGCTTTAGCAATAGCTATAAACATACGGCATAGTTTAATGGAAAACTATGCCGTTTGAAGTGTGATTTAAAGCAAGTATAAATCACACGCACACACACTCAAACCATACATTTTTTTTTAAATACTTCATTCGGAACAAATGCTTCACAATTTAAATGTCCTCAATAAGATAAAGATCTCAGCTGCGAAATTTAAAATGGGATTAGATCATAAATCTGGCAATCTAATAAAATCAGCGCGGGCACACAAACTCCCCGAACACCCTCGAAAACGCAAATCACAATCGGACTATTCACTTTGTAAAGCAAATCATCGCTATTTGGAAACAGATCCACTTAACGTTATGAAGTGAGATAATGAGTTAACCGAATAGGGTTGACTGTGTTGGTCTGCGAGGGAACACATGGGGAGGAAATACAAAATTCACGAACACCGCCTGTTTGTAATCGCGCGAGCGTCTATCAATCCAAATCACAGACAATAATGGAAACGAAGTTTACGTTCAACGTTGTGATAGTACGAACCGAGATTCCGAGTTAATCTTGTTCGTTGCAGTTTAGATGATCATACATGAAGAATTCCGTTTCGTTTCGATTTATGATATGGTTCTTCGCTTGGTTCTGGATCCAAGGGTGATCATTTGTGGGTGAATCACCTTCGAATTAAAATATTTTACCCACAGTGAGAATGTGTAATGTGTGTAGGATCGTAAAAGTGGAAATGAAAGTGGTTATTGTGAACTACATGAAATGGTTTGGGTTCTGAATTATGGATGCGAAGAAAATGAAGTTTTTGTCGTTTCGGTACACAAAATAAATTTTTGGATTTATCTCAATGGTTTATCGTGAGAAATATTGCTTGCATCAGTTTATTATCTTGGTTGATCGTAGCTGGATTGAAATTCGTATACCATTACTTAAGAATTTGAAGAACACATAAATTATATAAAAGAAATATGGTAGCAATATTGCTTTTATAATATTAGTAGTGAACTCTTTGTTGACTATTATTATGGTTAAGAAGACTCGGCATCTTTTGAACAGTTTTCTTTATTTATGTATTTAAAAATTACGTTTTATCATTTCATGTAATGTTTCTATTCAAGAAAATGATACGAGATGGAATTTTGCTCATATTATTCACGCAATTTTAAAAATTTGAATTTTCTTAAAACATTTTGAAAACATTTAATATTTTACTTTTTTTGTAATTATGAACTCTTTGACCTAAATTTTTTTTGTAATATTTTAAAGAATACTTTAAAGAACTTTAGGGATCGATTTTTTAATACCATAATTAGTTTTGGAGCAAATAAAAAAAAATAAATAAATAAAATGTTGATATGGATGCTACAATTTAACGAAAAAACCAATATCTCCAACATTTTAATTTTTTTTAAAATTAAAATGGATCCCTAATTTTTTTTACATGCATAATTTATAAAACACTGGAAAAAAATTGAAATAATTGGTAAATGATTGCGGAAGAAGTAGTATTTTAAATGCACTAAGTATCGAAAAAACAAACTAAAAAAAAACTACTTTAAAGTTTATAATTCTGAACAAGCAATTATAATAGGCCTAAATAAATTTAAGATACAACTTTAAAGCATTAGATTTATATCTCTCTTTAAAATAATTGCATTCTTATATTATTTGAACCCATACATTTTTTTTTATAAATGATCAATTTTTATACATTAATTGGGAACACAAGAAAAATCAATAAAAATGCTTGGCGTTGCGTATACACATTCTACGTTATATTCTGCTGATAGAATGAATTAATTTTGCCGTTACTTGAGACTTTTTCTTTTTTAGATTTACCGTTGTAATAACATTCTGTAACTATCATAAATTCCTTTAGAAACTTTTTTGTACACTGACGAAGCCATTTCACAGTCATTCCTTCAGTTTAGTAGAAAATTGTTTCACTTTCATAATATCTACTTAAATATACTCATGCCTCATTGAGAAATAACACAAATGTTTCCATTTTTCAGCAGCTAGATGTTTTTCATCTTTTTAACTTTAATTCTTTATGAACGATTTTACTTACATTGCCAGTAGACATTCCTTGTTTCGACGAAATGAATCTTTCAGTCAGCAGAATCTTACACTCGGAATCTTGCAGTCGGTTTTGGGATCACAGACTTTATTGAGAGTTGCCTGTGTTGTAAGGACGCCCTTCTCCTTGATTATCAGCGTGAGCTAGAGGTGTAGGAATAAATGAAGAACTAGAAGCTGCCATGATTTTAATATGACTTTATTAAGACCTTAAACTTAAACCTCTAACAGATTAGATAATAATATGATATGTGAGAGAATCTACGGTGGCAAAACACACAATATATATAATACCGAAATAACTTAACCCGGTCCACTATCAATAACTAACTCGCCTAAGCTCAATTCCAATTCGATCACAGATCCGAATATTTAAATAATCACTCCTACCTTTATCTCCCACGAAGTATCACTCTACTTAATCCTATTTGAAGTTGCGGTTCACTAGCGTGCAATGGTATGCATCTTGACCTAAGGGCTTTCTGTCACGGATAACTTCTGTTGGCTGTCACTTAACCTTTCAAAACCTCTTCACACTTGAATCACGTACTATCATAACATACCTCAAATGCCACACCGCTTACTATAAATTTCTATTATTTAAAAGCTTCCTAATTTGCATCTTTCCTTCACGCTTCACTTCTTGGTTTGGTTGGAAAAGGGTTGTCATTAATTCTGGCCCCAAGGAACCCAAAAGTACATGTTAATAAAAAGACGCTTGAGCCCGTCACAGTGTTTAAACCGTCTTAGGATCCGGTTTCGTGGTCATGTTTTCATTTTTACTTTCATATAGACGCGCGTTTTTTCCTTTCAAATTTAATATCTTATAAATACCTTTTTGTTCGAAATGCAAGGACAGAGATTTTAACACCTCTTTATAATTTGTTGACCCGAATATTTGTCCTTGGAAAGTACAGTAGCGTAACCTTCGAGCCATCGACCAATTTTAGGAGCCACTTTCAATATAAATATTTTATTTTACATTCCAATCAAAATAAAACTTTAGCAGACAATTATTCTGAAGTTGCTTAAGTTTTATCTCAAAATGCAAACAAGGAAGTTTGTAAGAAGTTCTACAGTAGTATAATGAACATTTCAATTCTTTCTTTTTTGCTACTAAGCTTCTAAAAAAAAATCATGATGCTTATAATGATGTCCGTGATATTTTTTCCCCCTTTAATTTTTTGGTCCTTTACATTCTACCTTTTTCGAAATTCTGTTTTACGTATTTTGTATTCGTTTTTACATTGATCTCAGTGAACATCAATAATTTCAGACGTGGTGTCTTATTTCTTTTTGCAATGACTTCATATATTGAAAAGCATAGGTTGTCGTATTATTGACATTTTTTGATTCCGTCATATTGCGAATGTTGTCACATTCTTAAAATCATCGTTGATATGGGAAATAAGATTTTGTCCAGCAGAATTTGTTTTCAGTTCTATATCTGGCACACACATGCACACAACTCTTTTTTTACACAATAGATAAGTTCCTTAGAAAATTGTGGATAAAAAACTGGTTAAACAAAGGAAATTGTGTAAGATGATTTAAATACATTCCTCATTCATTGTGGCCTGTCTAGACATGCCGGTGTCACCAACTTTAAAATTAAAACTGAGCATACCTTACGAAACACCTGTAAAGATTCGAATAAGAAGATTCCCCACCTTGTCATTGATATAATGCTAAAAACAAGCGTGGAGACTGCATTTGGTTAGTTGTTTTGGACTCCGTGACGTAGCAACAGCTAATGCTGTTAAAACTCATTGTAGCTTTTTTGTGTGATTCCGAACTATATTGGGCTGGCCACCATAGACTTATAGCAGCCTCTGGCGAAAGATAAAAGAAATTTGTAAACGGGGGAAAAAAACTCACGCATGCGTATTACAATCGAGTAAATAAAAGGTGCATCAAACTTCACGCACGATTTTAATTTTGCGCCATTTGTGCGGTAAAGTGTTGCCAACAAAAAAATTGGCACGAAACTGATAGCTCAAGGTTATTAAAATAAGAGTATTATACGAAAGAACAATGCGTTTTTACAGCTAAGTAACACTTTAAAATGTGCAAATGTGTTGATATTTTTGTGTAATTTCCCGTTTTGGTGATTGGAATCCTTCGATGAAATTTTGTGCTTTAACAACATTAGGTATTTTCCTTAGTAATTTTGTAATTAAAAGATTCATCTCAACAAGTCCAAGACAGTTCCTACCTTAACTGTCGATTAAAAGTTACAAGATACGCTCCCCAGTCCCAACGTTTTTCGCAAAACCAGGTAGGCTGTGTGTTTGAGGGGGGGGAAAAAAAAACAAATAAGCACATTTTTCTCTTAAATAAATAAATCCTTCGCAAACACAGTTAAGGTCGTTTTATTACAATACAAAGTCATTGGCATAGTTTTATTGATAGCAAGTTAAAAAAAAGAATCATATTTCGGAAAGACGGATATATACGTCTAAAGCACTCAGTGTACTAGTTGAGTGAGACAGATATATACTTGGGGGAGAGTTAAAGAGTCAAAAAGGAAAATTTAGCCCTGTATCAAGGAAATTTGGCCATATTTTTGAAAAACGGTCTAAAGGGAAGGGTTTAAACCCCAAGAATGGATAATAACCAACAAATCCATAACTCTATTTAATACCTTTTTTCCCCAAAATTGATATTTTTATGCATCAATAAAATATTTATAATTTTTAATTATAAACTTTTTTTGAAGTTTAAAACCCATGGTTTTTTGGGGACACCCTGAATGTACACTAAACTATGTTTTTTTAATTACGGTTTCACATCGTCAGAGCTCAGAAAACCGGATGTCAAAATTATTTGCTGTGGTTGGTAGGTTGGTATACGTCCAGTTTGTGGTCCAGGTATGGTACTGCACTAAAAAAGATGCCAGCTCTAGGGGAATGTATTAGAACTCCAATGGTAAGAATACCAATCCGCAGCCCCTCGCCATAATTTCATTTTCCTTACACATGAAAAATTATGGTCGGATATCTTTTGAACATAATTCCTAAGCAGGTAAAAAGGCAAATGTGAAACATGCGGATATTACTCTAAACTCTAAAATAATACAGTCTTCGAATAGTCCTTTATTCTTATTCAAACTCTGCAGCATTTAATCATGGTGTTGTTTGTCTTTATTCGAAACATTTTCATTTGTATCATCATTAACTTTTTCTCCCATTCCTGAAATTGACGCCATTAGAATAGACTCAGCCCACTGTTCCCCTTAAAGTCTTACAAAACCTCGCTCGAGCTGATAAACAATAAGGACGTATAACGGACATTTTATTAATGGCGACAAAAAAGTGACAACTTTTAAATAGTTTTTTAAAATCCCTTCATGCGGAGAAAAAAAGATCGCGCCGGCATTTTTCCTTTTTTACGCTCTGGAACTTTTTTTTCCTTTGTTGAACTTTTTCCCGGGGTTTTTTAAATGGGGGTTATTTATTTTTTTTTAAACTGCGGAACGTGTGAATTTTTCCCAAGTAATTTATTTTGTATAAATCTGATCTATTTCACAGTATTTTTTCCTGTGCTTTTTATACTTAAAAAACAAATAATAAACTGAATTAAGAAATTTTTTTTAAAAGGATAGAAAGTTGCTTTGTTGTTTTTGCGATCAAAAAAATTGAAGGGCTCAGGGTGGCATTCTTTGTTTGTGTGGGAAAATGAAAATGTTCACTTTTGTCATTTCTCCCAAAAAAGATATGGTTTTTTTTTGCTTTTTATGTGAAATTTTTTAAAATAGTAGTGGGACAAAATGGGAGAAATGAAATATTTTTTAAAGGGAGTAGAGTTTTACGTCCGAAATTTCAACGTGTTTTTATGCATTTTATTTTTTAAAAAAGAAAACAAAAAATTTGACCTTTTTTTAAATTTTTTCATGATTTTAGTAGTATTTTAAAAAATTTTCCAAAAAAAAAATTTTTTTTACTTAACTAAAATTAATTTGTTTATTTTTGTGTATGTCAAAGTAAAGTCCTCGAAAAAAAGGTGAGCTGTTTTGGGGACGCCCACAGTCTTCCGAAGTGATCTAAAATAAAAAAAAAGGGGAAACAAAGTTTAATGTTTTTATAGGGCCCATTCTAATGAACTAACCAACAATATATGGCGCATTTGTGAAAAAAAAAAGTTTTTCAAAATCTAATTTTTTTCGTTGATAAATTGTATAAAAAATTTATCTATTATTAAAAAAATATTGTTGTAAAGTTTACATATCTAGCTATGTGTGTCTAGAATAACAAGTCAAATTTTTAGTCAAGTCAGTTGAATGATTTTGAGTAAATGTTTCCCAGTGGCAAAATACTTACATTAATCAGCTATGCCTGGTGCATAGAGTATCATTCCGTTTTCTCAAAGTTATAGCCCTGCGTAAGGTTCTGGCCCTTTATTTACCGTTGGCAGTTTTATCTGCTTTCAAAATTCGTGCATTGTAAAAAGTGCTTTTGTACTCCCTAGCTGTTTGACTTATTGTGACGCCCAGCACCTATATATATAATTTTGAATACAGGTAGAAAACCCTCATTAAAGTTGCAGACAGCCGTATGGTAACAATGCCCAGCATTTTTTCCCTAAAAAATCATGCTTCGGACAATGACAGTGATAAAATTCTGTTATTATTTTGGTATTTCCCCCGAAGCTTTTTTTAAACATTCTCAGATGCTAAAATCTAGTGCAGTGTTTTCAAACTATGGGGCCCCCCCTTTAAAGGTAGTGACAACTAAAAAAGGAAGGGGATGTGCGAGCTATTGAACGTCGAAAACAAATGATTATTTTAAAAAAACCTTTAAATTTTTAAAAAAGTAAGCAGACAAAATACATTCTGACATAATACAAAATAAAATATACATTTACACCTATATATTTTAAGTATAAATTTTCATTGCTACACTAAATTAATTTAACAAAATTATGAACAAGTTTAATAATTACCAGCGCCTATAGGATTGTCATATATATAATTATATACAAAAATGAACACTTATTTGATAATTTGGGGTTTTTATAATTAATCCCTTAACTGTTGTTTAAAAAAGTTACGCGATTCGTTTCCCTAGTGCAAACCGTTTTGCACGTAGGCGCGTTATGTGATTTTTAAAAGGGGGGGGTGGAAAAGAAAAAAAAAGCAAAAACAATCTGAAATAAGTAAATCCATCGCAAACATTGTCAAAGGGTTCCTTTACTTCCAGAGCCTTCGGGAAACATTTTTTAAAAACGGGACACAGAAAAAAGGCGTATTTTTGGGCATACTTTTATACACCCAGGGGAATTAACGCTTTGGCTGAGAGAGACGTTTATATATGTGGGTTTTTTTGGGGGAAAGTCGTATCGGTTTTTTGGGGTCAAAATACGGTATTATTGAATTCTTCATTGTTACTGTATGAGGGGGCGCGTGAAAAACCCTGATTGAATTTGGGTCGAAAATTTAAATTTTTGAGAAGCTTTTGTCTAGTACATTGGTTTTATAAGATTTGAAATTTCTCGTCAAACTCTACCGGTTGTTCATAAGTGCTTTCTTGATTTTCCGCTTTCAATTGTTGATATTTACACCAAAATCTGGACAAAAAAAAGTGTTGAGGGTTTTGCATTCTGCAAATTCATTTTCGTCTTTGTCAGTCGAACAGGTTGTTAATGCGCATACCTGCTATCCTAGAATAACAGGATTGGGAAAGAAGTAAAAGGAAATGGTCGCAACCCGCTGCTGGTAGTCAACAAGTTTCATACAATACGGTGCGCTCTTTTCTTTTGGGTATAACTTTGAAAATATTGAAAAATTTGTTCTGATAAATTAGGGGGATATCTTTTTAAAGGGGTCTTTCCGAAAATGTAGAATAAAAAAAAAATAAATCGTGTTTTCAACCAGTTAAACCCGGGCTATACTTTAAGTGTTGTAGTTTGGCTACTGGTTGGGGGC
>BMAV01015178.1:0-12180 GCA_019973955.1 Trichonephila inaurata madagascariensis
GCGTTTTTTTCTGGTTTTTAAAAAAACGATGTTATGTCTGTGAAAACAGCAATCAGCTTTGATCACGTATCCGAGTTCGACAGAGGAAGGATAGGGGCCCTACCGGTTGGGGATTATTTTTCGGGGGAAATCGATGACGTTTGGACAAAACCAAACAACAGAAAACGGATATGTGACCTTTGGGATGGGAAAACACCGACGTGATCGATAGATCCCCCTCAGCACCACTTCGCGTGAGGACAGGCAAATTGTGCGCATGGCGTGACGGATCGCTCATCCATCAGAACCATAGCACACCATTGAGTCTGTAAAGCATCATTCAGTGTTTGCGCGTACCATACGACGCCGTTTACAGTAGCGGGGTTTCGTCCGCAAGACGTCCATTGCTTGGTCTCCCCGCCAGAACCACAGACGTCCCCTCCGCAAATGGTGGATGAAAGAAGAATGGGGCGGCAGGAGGAAATGTTTTCTTTTTCCGACGAGTCACGCATCTGTTGCAACATCCATGGTCGGTTCGAGTCTCGAGAACCGTGGAGAGGGCGAAAGTGCGTTATGCACCGCCACCGGCCCCTTGCCCGGTATTATGGTATGGGGTGGTATTGATATTACTCGCACTTCTTAGTACGCATTGCTGGTACTTTAAACAGCTACCCTACATCACTGGGGTTTTTTTTCCTTCCTTACCTTCGGGCTTGGGCCACCACCATTTTTTAACAGGAAAATCCCACAATGGCACGCGCCAAAAGGCTTTGTAATTCCAGAAATTTGCTTTTTTGGCCCCGCTCCCCGGACTTTTATGATAGAAAACAGGATCCATGGTTGCTCAACAACCCAGATTACACCCCAGCTGCCAAACCAGATCAACTTTGGCAATGTGTAAGCTTGGTCAGCACTCCCCCAAAGAACTCATCCCCAAAACCTTTTTAATCAATGCCGAGGCGTGTGGCTGCGGTGATTTCCAACTATCGGCTAATCTGGCTACTGATTCCGGGAAACCCAAAAACTAAAAACATTTACCCTCAACATGTTTCACGAAAAAAATTTTTGGGCTCGCCCCTTTTTTTTTTTTTTTCATTTGCAAAAAATTTTTAGCGTAAACAAATTGTCATATTTAGCTGCAAGGATAGAAGGCTTCGAAAGTAAAGGGATAACCCAATGCTTTCAATGCAATAAATTTAATCCTACGGCTGATAATTGCCATCTTAAACCCAGATGCTTAAAATGTGGAGAGACCTACCAGACGGTTGAATGCCAAAACAGAAGAGTCGAAACCCTTTGCTGTATTAACTCCCAAGTTTTCGGACACATGGCTAATTATTCTACGTGCCCCCTATTTCCCAAACATCGCAAAGGAACCACCAACAAATCGAATTACACAAATACAGTTAACAGTTTAGTTAAATCCAACATCTCTTATGTACAAGCTACACATAAAATGCAAACACCTTCTACTTCCACCGTACCCCAACAGATGGCCCATTTGGGAAACCAAAAGCAATAAATCACCCCCCAGGCCCCCCACCCAAAAAACAACAAAAAAAATAAAATGTTGAATCTAATACCCGGAAACCCTTAAAAAAGGGCCAAACAAGCACTGTGAAGCTAAGCATTCCTTTTATTTTGTCTACATTGGCGCCAGCCAGCTCATCACTTATAATTTTTGCTGACCCGGGGTGGAATCACTATTTTTTTTTAAAAGCAGAAAAAAAACAAAGTTTTTTGAAGGGAGAGGTTGTGGGGCAATGTCTCTTTTATTTGAATAGAATTGATTATGATTTAGTTCCATGGTGCATCCCCCGGTTTAAATTATAGTTTTAAAAATTGGAAAATTTTCCTTCTTGAAATTTACCCGAACAATTTAAGATCATAGAACATTGATTTTGTGAATTAACGAAAATTTTGGGAAAAACGCTTTTGAAGAGCGTGAAGCTTTGGGTAAAAAAGGGAAAAAATATTTTCTACAAAAACTGAATAGAGCATTGATTTTTTATATCTAGTAACTATATTTTTAAAAAATGGATAATAAAAAAAAATTGAAAACTAGAGCTGTCATTCATTTAAAACAGAACCCCCAAATTATGAATAAATTAAAAATGAAAATTTTTTTCTCAATCTGTTGATACTTTTTTATGAACATTTTTTATTTAAAAAGAAAATTTAAAAGAATTAAAAAGAACTTTTATAAAAAAAATCCAAAATATTATTCAACTAGAAGAAGAATTTGGTTTTCAGAAATACAACTGCATTTGGGAAATGAGAAAATTTTTGTGTTTGTGTTCTAAAAATTTAAAAATTTAAAAATCTATTTTTAAAATGATCCCAGTGTATCTTTCCCCAAAAAACATTACCCTTTTTTAAATTGATTCCCAAATTTAAAAATTTGGGGGTTAAAAAGGATTTCTGTGTTCTAACCAGAACCGATCCCAGGGGATCGGTGCACTCTTGAAAAAACCTAAAAGTGCCGCCCGCCCGAAAAAACCTTTTTATTTTTGACTAATACTTAACGTTGACGTTAAAAAATTATCTACTTATATAGGAATAAAATTATTAATGTGTTTTACTTTTATTTCCTATATAAATAGATGATTTTTAACGAAATGAAGTTCTGCATTTCAAATTTTATTTGAGTTATTAATAACTCAAATAAAATTTGAAATGCAGAACTTCATTTTTTGGCAGGTAATGAGTTATAATAGCAACAAAATGCTTTAACAAAACGATAAACTCTAATAAAAATACAACCTTTAAAATAAAAATAAACATTTTAAAATTATAAACGCAAAAAAACAGAATTTACTCAAAAAAAAAATACAATCTAATAAAAATAAATACTCTAAGGCACAAATCTCGTGAAACGAAAAGTACATAAATCAGTCCTTCTACTAAGACTAAGTAATAAACTATACCGTAAAATCCGGTGTATAACGATCACTTTTAACTCAAAAAATAAGATCGAAATTTACGGTTGCGTCTTATACGCCGGGTATAAAAATGAGAGATTTAAAAATACAAAAAAGATGAGCATAGAAAAAGATCAGATTTTTACATATATCGAAATACTGTTTCTGTGAAAGAAATAACATTCCTTATGAACTTAAAGGGTTGTAATTCTAAAGTACACTATGTTTGCTCGCGCATGCTGTGCACTGATTCACTACACATATTTTAAATTAAATATAAAATAGATTAAACCACACATTAAATGGCTAGGACTAAGATAAAAAGGAATTTTATTAGAGCGTTCTCCATACGCCAGTGTTTCTCAAACTGTGGGCAACCCCCGGGCGATAACTATTAGGGAAGGCGCGAGCATATCGAAAATAAAGGTTAAAAATTAAATTTACTGGAATGAAAAAAAGTACTTTCTGATATAATAAAAATACAGATTTCATTGATATGATTTTATATATATCATCTGGTGAAAAAAGGTCATCAAAAATAAAAGATTCTACTTTGAACGCCATTAGCTATCTTTTTATCCTATAACTAAATAAAAAATATTTTATTAGCTTTTTTCTGTAATCCAACGATGGGGATTTCTTTATTACGTTTCTTTTAACCTAAAATATTACTTTTCTGGCTTTCGAACTTACGGTATGGTTACCTGCATCCCTTTTTAAAGGAAAGTTGTAAATTATATAATTCTGTTGCGCTTTTTTTCACAATGTGAAAAGTTTATGATACATGGATAGCATTTTTGAGCACTTTGAAGAATTAATTGGCCAAGATTTATTTTTTTGAGTATACTAAACATATAATTTAAAAATCGTTAATTCTGGGAAACTGTTTATTTGTTACCAATGACCCTTTACAGAGAATCCTCCAATATGACAGTCTTAATGGGAGCTAAAATGAATTGATAACATATCTCCTTTTTTGGGGAATTGGCAAACTTTTTTTAGAATTTTAAAATTTACTTTTTTTAGACCAGTTCTCAGCACAACCATTATTTTAAAAAATTTTTTTCTTGAACATGCCTTTTTTTCCCTATGAAAACAGTGGTTTTAATTGTGATGTTGAAAGACTGATTATGGTTTTATAAAATGTAAATGAGCAGAATCAAAAAAAAATTGGGCAACTGTGATTTTTAAAATTAAAAAAAAATTTGCAAAAAATTATTAATCATGTTGCAAAAGTAAATTTGAGAAAAGCAAAAAACCTTATTAAAACAAAAGGGAAAAAATTTTCAATAGCTATTTTAAAGAACTTTATCATGAAAATAGGGAAAAAAATTGTACTGCAAAATGCACTTCACCCTGTAAAAAAAGACACAAGCAAAAAAAGGGTTCAACAGGATATTTGTCGATTATAAAAAAGACATTAAAATTACAATAACGGGGGAACAAAAAAGTGACAGTTTTCCCTTTGCAAATAACTTTCCTGTAATGTTAGAAAAAAATTGTCTGAAATTTTTGTCCTTTTTTAAAGGTCACGCACATTTGGAAAAATTTTTATTTCCCAGTTTTTATTGGATGTTTTCTCAAATTATGAAAGACAAATAGAAAAATCCCCCGAAATAAGTAAGTATATTTTCTCTTATTTAAAATTTAAATTAACTAAAATTTCCCGGGTTTTTATCTTGTATTTTTTGAAGTCTAAAAAGTGTTATACATTAACAAATTAAATTTGTACGTCATTGGGGGGTGTAATCTGGTTGGATCTACGATTATAAATCAAGTTTATCTAGAAAAAAAGGACTGCCAACTCATCAAAGGATTTTTCCCAGCAGACTTAAATCTTCATATTATCCAAAAAAACCAAACAATTGAGACAATTTATCGCTACCTTCGATCGATTTTTAACCCCTTTCTGCTCAAAAGTCCCCAAAAGACAAACTGATAAATATTTCACCCTGGAAAATCCACATCACCCCGGTAAATTTTTCCCCTTCTAAATATTGAAAAAAAGGATATTATCAACGTAAACTTTTTTTTTTTCCGAATATTTATAAGATATTAAGGGGTTTAAAAAAAGATATGAAAAAAAATTTTGCCGGTTTTTCTCCAAAGATATGAAAAAAAGAAGAAAGTTAAAAGTAGGTGGAAAAATTCATGAAAGTAAAAAAAAAGGGATTTTTTGGACGCATGCTGGGTATCTCTAGGGAATTACAATGTTAAAACCCAAATTTTTTTTTACCCAATAACCCCAATTTTCCCTTGCCCATGTACCATTTGGTTTGGGTTTTCTTTGGAAAAACCCATAAATCTGCTTTGATGAAATCCAAGAAAAGGGGCCCGCATGGGGAACCACATGAAATAGATGTTCTAATAATTGATAGTTTTTCCTACGGAAAACAATTAAAAAAGTTCAAAAATCATTTGGCAAAAAATTTCAAAACAATTTTTCCAAAAAGGGACTCGTTAAAACGAAATTGCCGTGATCTTTGATCAATACTTTTCCCCGGGGGTGACCAACCCAAAAGACCTTGCGGGCCCCTTCGGGAAAAAAAAATTATAATCTCGCGGGCCGCACCCAAAAAAAATGAACCTTTACATCATCTTTGGAAAAAAAAAAAAATTTATTGGAGTGAAACTTTAAAAAAAAAATGAAATTATTATTATTGTTTTTTATTATTTTTCATTTTACAGACATAGATAATATAAAAAAGTTTATATAATGTAATAATAAAATGATCAAAAATGTTTAAAATATTACAATTTGCATTTTTTTTTAAAATTAAGGAGCTCCTTTTTTAATTTATCTTTCGTTTTCTCATTGTTGAAATTTGATTGTGCTGTCCCTTCTCAAACGATTGGTTTTACGTTTTTTGTCTTAACCGTAATGAATAATTTTTTAAAAAATTTTTTAAAACATCTTTGATTTTCCTCTTGCTTTTTTGGGGAAATCCCAAAAAGAAAGGAGGGGGGGAAAAAAAGTCCACACACAAAGGGGGAATCATGTACCATCAAAAAGGGGAAAAATATGCATAATCAATTCGAAATTTTTAAAAAATAATTTATTATAGCAAAAACCTGAACTGTTTGGCAAAATATAAATCTATTTTAATCTAAAGGACGTTTTTTATTATCAAAAGGTTTAGTTTAAAACAAGAACAGTTAACAGGCAAATACATTGTATATATATATAAATTTCCCCATAACTAAATTTCGAATTGAAAAACCTTTAAAAACCTGATATTTAAAATTTTTTTAAAAAGAGTCGGTGGTCCGCATTTTACGTACTGGTGGCCACATGCGGTACCCTTTTCGACACCCCCTTTCGCTATCGTCCAAAAAATTACGAGCATTTCCCCAGTTAAATTTTTCGCAATTAAGTACCCATAACTGGGCCTGAGATAATTCGATCAAGTGACTTCACAAAACATCCGAAAATTTTAAAGAAGCTGTGGTTGATTTTTTTTTTATTTCGCATTGGGCTACTGATGAAGTGGTTCCATTTTTTTGGGAACAAATTATAAAAATAAATTTCGAAAATGTCATTCTTTTTCACTATTAATGAATCCAACAAAATTGTCTCAAGGTTGATGAAAAGAGTTGTCCGCCCAGCCCATGAGGAAGCGAAAACATAGAAAATATACAATGCATGTTACATCAACTATCCCGGGAAAAAGTAATAAAATTTATACTGATATTGCTGCTATAATGCTTGTTTAAAAGGCACCCTCTTAAAAATCATTCGGTTGTTTTTGGGTGCTTACGGGTACTGGAAATAATTTCAGATTTGGGCCCAACCAAAATAAAACGTAGAGTTGGGGCCCGTTAATTTTGTCAAAAAGCTTACCCGGATTCAAAAGCCATCACAGGATGTGATTTTTTAATTTTGCATTCTTCAGAAAAAGGGAAAATTTTAAAAAATTACAAAAACTTTTAAAAAAAACCCGAGTACCAGGGGAAGGGTACGGTACGAGCGAATTAGTGAAAATACAGATGAACAACAAAACGTCTCTTTAATATTATTCTGAGATTTATATCCAATGTATACAATGCCGGTAATGTAATTGATGTTGATGCCACTCGACTTCAAATGTTCATCGACTTGTATACAATCTCTGAGGTAAACGAAGCTTTTAACCGAAAGAAATTGCGAAATTCTGACGCTAGCAATCTACCACCTTTCAAAAGCGAGGTATTGCAGCAGTTTCTGCGAGAAAACTATACATGTAGCATTTGGAACAATGCTCATCTGACAAAATCCAGCCACATATCAACCAGAAAATAATGGCTAGGCATTCGAGAATAATAAATACCATTTTAAATGGTTTGAAGGGGATCATCTACCAAAAAAAGTTATGTCAGTGATTCACTTAAAACTCAACAGGTATGCAATTAGTATCTCAAACTATTGTACATAATTTTTAAATTATTCATAATTATATAAACTTGTTTAATTTTTTTCGGAAACTGATGAAGAAAGCGATACTGATGACAATCAAGCCACGGACTGGAGTAGTACTAACAAAGATGAAAATATCGACGACAATGATGTATGATTTTTACATGTAATAATACTTTTTTTGTACTTAGTAATAATAAAATAATTTTTTTTCATAGTTTAAAAATTTGCGAAGAAACTGGCCTAAAAACCTGGGGGGGCCTATATCAAAATTTCCTCAGGGTTTTTTTTGGTATAAGAGCCCATGGTGGGATTGCAACTAAATTGGGGGTATCATTGATACGGCTTATACGGTGGTAGCTACCCCCAGTTAAGGGTCAATGTTTTGCAAGTCTGCTTTTCCCGACATGAGCTTTATAATGATTTAATATACAAATTTATATCACTTTTAAATTTTTTCATGGGTGTCTGCTTTCTGTTTTTTTTCCTAAGAAAAAAAGGAAAATTTTTTTACAATCCTTCTTTGAATTTTTTTTTTTGTAATGTAAGGGGAAAATACCCATAACACAAGGATGCTTTTAAAAGTTTGGGTTTTTTTAAATTATTATTATAGATCCCGTTTAAAAAAAAGGATCAGTCATAGAGTAAATTAAAACTTAATTTCTATCTTGAGATTTTTTTCTGAACTACAGATTAAAGGGAAAAAAAAATTAAAATACAGCAATTTAATAAGTATTTTGGGATCTATCTTTGTGACCTCAAAAATTGATTTTGCTGGGGAAAAAATTTAAAAAATTTCTTAAACAATTAATTCCAAAAAATTTTCTTTTATAGATTGAAATCTGTATTTTACAAAGTTAGTATTTTTTTTGGGAATTTCCTGTTTTGTATCTGTATAAGTAACTATCAATTCATACTGATAGCCGGACCATAAAAGAATTTTCCCAAAAAAGTTACCAAATTCTCCAAGTGACACTTTAAATAACCTTTAACCAAAAGAATAATAAAAAAAGAAAAGTGAAAAAAATTTTTTTTAAAAAAGATCTAACCAAGACTTTTAAAGAAAAATTGAAGGGATTAGAATTTCTAAGAGAAGGTAGGCAAGGACAACGAAGACTGAAATGTTAGAAAGATGTCAAAAACTCCACACACAGTTTCCCAAACAAACATTTATCAAATTATTTAAGGTATCTGCTTTTGTTCGGAGACAAGTTTTCTAAAATGCCATGTCCCAAGAAATTTTATATTATTTTGTAGGTGCTTATGACTTAAATTAATGAAAATATCAATCAAGAAATTATATAAAAATTTAAATTTTTTAAAAATGAGGAATTTAGGTAACATTTGATGAAAATTATATCAAATTTCAAAACACTCTACACAGAATTCATAGCCATATATTTAAACTAATTTTTAATGGCAAAACTTAAGAAATAAGATTTTAAAATTAAGAGAACTTAGATTTTAAACGCAATGGAATAAAATATAAAATATATGTACATTTACAAAAAGTTATGGCTTTTTTCACATTCTCTTACAGAAAATTTTATGATAATGCAGGGCGTTCGTTACAATAAATTGTTAAAAATAAAATTATTGATGTTAGAATTATATAAGCCCGTAACTCATTGCCTTTATGCTACTTTATAAATAACATGTATACAAAATATCAAAGAAATACATCAATAAATATTTGAGGAATCAGGTTTTAAGTAACATAATTTTGAACAAAAAGTTTTTTTAAAAAATACAATCTGCATCAAGTTTTGATTATTCTTTTACTAAAATAATGTTTTAAGTCAGTTATTTAAAACTCACCACTTTTTTTTAGCATAGATCATCCTCGTTCTCTGTGTTATTAAATTTCTTTTTTCTGGCTGCTCAATTTTCTTTACTACACAAAATAGCAAAGGCAAAAAAAAAAAATTTTAATTTCAGTCAAACATTGATTCAAAAACGTAGGTAGATGACTATGCTAAAAGACATGTAAACTATATATGTTGACAATTAAGTAGCAATACATGATTCAAGGCTAATAATGATAGGATACTCATAATAACATAAACATGAAAAAACATACAATAATGTAATTGCTTGTCTGCTTTTCCCAGTAATGAGCTTTATTCATAAAAATTATTCTATGAAAAGGACAGTTTTAATCTTTAAAGTGCTATTTGGTGAAAAATACAAATATTTTTAGTATATTATACAATAAAATTGTGATAAATGATCAAACTCTATATTTCGGCAATTAACTAGCAATACATTGTTCAAGGCTAATAATGATTGGATACTCATGAAAATACACACCTTAACTCTTAACCTTGCGTTGTTGCATTTCTGCAACATATGATTTATTTTAATTTAACAGACTCAATAGTTTTTTTAATTACCTACAAATTATTTATCGGCAAAAAAAGATTACTGCAACGAAATACATGCCATTTTTGTCAGTAGATGGAAGTACATTTTTTCCAGAAATCACAACAAAAATAAAAATCTCTGGTGCTTTAAAAACTGTGTTTTTCCTATAAAAAGAATCCATTATATTTTATGCTTTCTCTTGTTTATTGATGAAATAAATTACCAGGTAAGAAATTTAAACATTTTATGATGAATAATAAAATCCTCATATAAATAAAAAAATTTATAATTCGCAGCACTACTGCACAATGTGTTGCACTTTTTCAACAAAAAAAATGACTGAAATTCAATTTAAAACTGCTTAATTTTTTTTCATATTTTTTCCCTTTTACTATTACTTGAGAACTAGCTGATATAATTTTTTCAAAGAAATTTTAAAAAATTGCAACATTTTTTCAAAGAAATTTTAAAAAATTGCAAAGTTAAGGGTTAATGTTATTGCTTATGTTTGATTTTCCCAGTCATGAGTTTTATAGCGATTTAATATAGCAAATTTATATCCCTTTTTAAATTATTATTTTTTTTTTCATGTGGAGTCTGCTTTCAGTTCTTTTTTCCTAACAAAATAACGGAAATTTTTTTACAATCCTTCTTTGAATTTATTTTTGTAATGTAAGGGGGAAAATACCCATAACACAAGGATGCATTGCTAAAGTTTCGGTTTTAATTATTATTATAGATCCCGTTTAGAAAAAGGACTCAGTCATAGAGTAAATTAAAACTTAATTTCTATCTTGAGATGTTTTTCTGAACTACAGATTCCAAATGGAAAAAAAATTAAAATACAGCAATTTAATAAGTAGTATTAGATCTATATTTGTGACCTCAAAAAGGGTGATTTTGCTGTGGAAAAACTAAAATTTCACTAAATCAATTAATTCCCAAAATATTTTCTTTCATATAGATTGAAATCTGTATTTTACAAAGTTAGTATTTTATTTGAAATTTCCTTTTTTGCTATCTGTATAAGTAACTATAAATTCATACTGATAGTCTAGCGACCACTAAAAGAAGTTAAAAAAAAAGTCACCAAATTCTCCAACTGACACATTAATCTACACTTTAACCAAAAGAATAAAAACAAATGTTAGAAAATTAACAAAGAGAATTGAATAAAAAATTTTTAAATAAGATCTAACCAAGACGTTTAAGAAAACTTCTCAGAATGGTATTAGAATTTCTAAGAGAAGGCAAGGACAACGAAGACTGAAATATTAGAAAGATATCAAAAACTTCAGTTTCCCATACAAACATTTATCAAATTATTTAAGGTATCTGCTTACGTTCGGAGACAAGTTTTCTAAAATGCCCTGCCCCAAGAAATTTTATATTATTTTGTAGGTGCTTATGACTTAAATAAATGAAAATATCAATCAAGAAATTATATAAAAATTTAAATTTTTTAAAATGAGGAATTTTAGGTAACATTTGATGAAAATTATATCAAATTTCAAAACTCTACACAGAATTCAAAGCCATATATTTAAACTATTTTTTTACTGGCAAAACTTATAGCCCAAGAGCTCATGACTGCCAGGCCTTCGTTATTTTATAAAAGCTGAAAATTTCTCTGCAGATGTCACCAACACAGGTAAGAACGATCAGCGAGTATGGAGTTTGGATTGTGATTACTTCCACAGGTAACAGGTATTAAAGGTGCATAAAATAGTACCTCAACTTCCATAAAGTATAAAGCTCAATTTTTTTATATTTTCTTCGGAATAATATTAGAAATCCCGTCATAACATTGCCGGACACTTAGTGTAGTTGTAACCATCTGCCAGACACCCCTTAACTTAAAAAAAATAATAATTATACTTTCGTTATAGCATAAAAGCTGAATTTTATATATGTTTCTTGGGGACCTATAAAAAGATGTTACCTCTAAAGCTGGACAGTTTTAATGGTTTTTACATCTTGCCAGACACATTGAAAGTCTGCTGCAGGTGTGAGTTTAAGGCAACTGTTCAAGCGGATGCTAGCGATATAGGGCGTTTAGTCTATTGCGATCGCCTAAGAAATCCAATGAAAAAATAGTTTTATTACTTTTATAAGTATCTTATATAAAGTAAAAAATATTATTTTATTATTACTAAGTACAAAAAAAGTATTATTACATGTAAAAATCATCCATCATTTTCGATGATATTTTCATCGTCACTACTACTCCTATGAAGACTGTGAAATATCGTCATTCCACATTGAAAATGAAGATCTGAAAGAATTGATGATTAATTACAATATTTTCAAGCAAAGATGTTTCAATGGTGAGTTTGGTAAAACTTCACAATTTTACTTGATTTACATCAATCTTATACATCATTACTTGGACCTGTTAAGGAGCAAATATAGGTCAATTGCATTAGGGCAATTGCATATAGGTTTTCTTTATTTTTATATTTTCCAAATTTGCTTTCTTTTTTCAAAATTTGATGATTTGTTTTGACAGCTGTCATGATGAAA
>BMAV01015181.1:0-43293 GCA_019973955.1 Trichonephila inaurata madagascariensis
AAAATTTTAAAAGATACAAATTAAGTTTTATATAAAATTTTTTGTATATGACAAGCCCAAGGGAATCACTAGTAATTACTAAACTTGTTTTTAATTGAATATTGATAAATTAACCATCAAATATTTTTGTGCAGTACTGATTCAATTATATTAGTGTGTATTATATCAGGGGAATGTGTATTTAACTTTTATTACATAAGAATGTATTTTTTTTTTGTAATTATTTGGAAGTCAATTTATTGTATTAAATTCTAATTATTTTAAATACTTCATTTTCGATTTTTCGCGATATGATCGCGCCTCCCCAAGTAGGGTTAGCGTGCTCTTCTAGGTGGGCGCACCCCACAGGTTTAGAAACGTTGCGATAAAGTTTTTTATTTCGTGTTTTGAGAACAATTTAATAATCGTATGCATGAAAAAAAAATTTTATTTTTTTGGGAAGAAAAACCAAGTGATTTACATAATAATTTGGCCGATAGCGAAACGAAGATTTGAAAATTTTAAAGATATAAAAATGAAAGAGAATAATTGGGTTTTAAATAAACACTAGGCGGTTGTACGCGTTCTCTGTAATTTTAATTTTTCTCCCCCCAATTTTTGCGTCTAGGCAGGCGCCTAGCTTTTCTAAGCGGAAAGAGGGCCTGCCTCTATCCAGAAGTCTCAAATTTTTTGTCCTTTCGACATTTTCTGAATCGAAATTGATTTTTGTCTACAACAAATCTATATTTGTAATCGTAGCATTCGAATTTTATATTATAAACCAATAACCCGCATGAAATTTAAAACTTGATATTCTTCTATTGAAATATCATCTTATTTATTTTTAAATTTCCTAGCGATTGTGTCTCTTTTGAAGTTTGAATCAACTGTTCCTCTTTTGGGAAACAAAAAAACCAAAACGTATGGTTGCCAAGTTTATAAGATGACCAGTTGGGCTCACAGCAATAACGATGCATTAGTATACACTGAGTACATTAGTTAGCTGAACACTTAGTATAAGACCGATTCTCCAAACATTTTTGATTATGTACCTCTGAAGCGAAAACAATTATAAGAACCTCATTACATATGTAATCATAGGCCTATTTCTTTCATGTATCCCCAAATAGCATCTCATTTTGGTGACCAGTCTACGAGACTGGGACATTTTGTAGTTGTTTGTTATATAAAGGGCTATTTGTATAAAGATATTTTGTGCTAACTAATGATGATCTTTGTGTAATCGATAGTTACCATCATTATCATTATGATAGTCATTGATTTTCATGAAATTCATCGGAAGTTTATTCTGGAATTACACTCAACGTATTTTTATTTAAAAACCACTTCAAAATTTCCTGAAACAAATTCATGCAGGAAGTTCTGAAATATTTTCTTTGGCAATTCCAGAAAATGAGATAAATGGGCACATTATACTGATCCCCAAACCATAACTAGACTTGATACGGCTTTCTCAAACAGTAGATTACAGGGACACAGATTCTTTTTTTTTACTTATGCAAACTTGATTTCGAGTGAAGAAATCAGATTGCAAGATCATTCATGATTTGGAAACACCAGACAGGCAAACAATTGCTTCGTAAAAGACCTATAATCTTTTGACTTCGAAGAATTTCGGATTCGTCTTGAATACTGTTGACTTTTCTTCCTGACCGATTCCTTGACACAATATAATCAATCGAGAACTCTTTTAATACTTTGTTCAGATTTTTATCGCATGTTTATTATGTAATATGAATGTTAATTTGATTAAGCAGCACAGCGTGTTTAATTTGGATTTAGTACAATCATATTGCAAAAGATTACAAAATTAGTTTAATTACTTAAGTTGGATTATTTAAATTACACATACAATTAAAGTTCTTTGCAAGTATAACAATCGTATTAGTTATGGTACATTTGGAATTAAAATGTGTGCTAAAATAGTTCATTATTTAGCTCTTGTTTTATTTCTCCTATAAACGTTATAAATAATTTTTTCTTACATCTACATTGTGTAATATTTATACATAAATTTTTAATACAATTTAATATGCCTTATTTATATCACACTATTCCAATATATTTTGAAAGCGCTTTTAAAATTTTAAGATATTTAAAGGAAAAGTTAAGGCACAGTTTAGTCAAAATCTGCTCTTGCACCAGTAAACCCTACAATCAGTCATTCCCTCGCCTGGTAACAGATTTTACAGTATTAATAATAATTACGTCAATAATTGTCAGAGAGGCCAATACAACACAATCCTTTTTAATCTTGCATTTACTGTAGGAATATGTCTACACAGTTACAAAAAGAGATCTTTATAAGAAGAGGAAAATACTTTGAAAGAAAACTTTAAATTTTTCAGAACAAAAATTTAAGAGCTGAAAAATAGAAATGAAACATATTGTAAATAGTTATGTCCTGATTTTTAATATATCTTAATTAGAGTGGAAAATTCCTTGTAATATTAGTTCAGGGACCAAATTTTACATGATTGTTAACTCATTAATACAAACTAAAATCTTATATAGTTTGCACTTATTACAACTGAATCACCTAGTGTAATTGGATGGATATAACTTGCAAACCAAAATCGTGTAGGTAAGAATTCCATTCATTTTGATATCCAAATAGAGTGCTCAGAATTTTGGCATGTGAAATATAATCCATAATAAGGATTCATTTCTGGTATGGGTTGTAACTTTGTGAGTATTGCTCAAAATATTTGTACATGTAAACATAATTAATCATTCAAATATATGTCAGCTGGTGAACATTTTAAAGTCCTTATTAAATTATATACCTATTGTGCACTTTTTAACCAATATTGCCACAGGAGTTTGGTTGTAGATGCAAGAGTATTTGAAAAGTACCAAAATTCCTCTTCTAGAGGGAAGAAAATTCTGAACAAATTAAATCAGGTACACCTTTATTTTTACACATATAACAATGTAATCGGGTAAGGAACAGAAATGTACTTAAAAAAAGAAAAGATTTATAAAATAAAAAGAGAGATGTGTTCCATGTGTTATCCTTAAAATCATGCAATATGAAATAAAGAAATTGACTTTCCTTCCTTGCTCTCTTTTTTAAATTAAGCAGTGAAAAATAAACTGCATAAGTTTACAGATGTGTGTTTGCTTTAATACAACATAAAAGATTTATGCATTTATAAGTAATGTTAAGATAACTAAATGAAATTGAAAACTTTACACATTACCTCATTAAAAGATAAAAACGAAAAAATTAATCATTAATATTTGTCTTTATGTAATAAGTGTGGCACAATGAATCAAAAGGTTTTGCCCTCATCTGAAAGTTCTACACTATCCACTGTGCTTTAACCTAATGAAGATTTCTGTTTGTTAGTGACATGTTGAAAAGATGAACTGGTTTCTGCTTCATTTTGTGGTGTTGACTTTAAATCAGAAGGAGTTATTTATTTGTTTTACAAGTTCTACTTGATACTTCAAAAGCGTAGCTATCATGAGTCAGTTTTCGCATCCTCGTGCCAACCATTTTTTGGAGGAGAGAAAGAAAGCAGTCATGCTTTCATGGAAAATTATTAGCTTTGTAAATTATTAAAAAGACAATGTTTCTTTGAAATTATAAAGAATTAACAGAAAAGACAAAATCAAGAAACAAGTCTACATTTTAAAATTGATATGGAATTACTTTTCTTTGAGGTTGTTGAATTGTAAATGTTTTATTTTGAAACTAATTTGTTATATAGCATCAAGTTGATTACCCCCTCCATCCAAATGATGTACCCAGGGACAAACATCTCCCTTACCTCCTCTCTTCTCCTGTACTAAACAAATTTTCAGTTGTTTTTAGATTTTAGAGATGTTTTCTACACTTGGATCTGTGCTGAAAAATGATTTTCCGTACTTGAAGCGAGTTTAAAACAGCTCAAGAGTAAATGTTAAGGAATAGTCAGTTTTTCGAGCTAATCAAATCTTTCAAAAAGTTTTTGTGCATTTGGGGTTTGGCAATGTTAATCTTAAATGAAGTAGCTTTGAATGAGTATAAAAAAATGAACAAGGCAAAACTGCTCGACTTTTAGTTGTATAGTTTTAGCATAAACTTTTTCACAATAATTACTTTACATTTTTATTTTCTGATTTTTGAAAAATATTTCTAAATTTAGAATTTACAAAATATTTTCAGTTTTATTATTTATTCTGCAAGCATTTTTAAGAAACAGCATGGTTTACTGACTGATTCTATATGGAAAATGTACAAAGTTACATTCGAGCAAATAGCTATTAGAAACAAAAAACATCTAAAAATGTAGCTAATAAAGAATTATCTTTGATGTCCAAGTAACATTTAAAATACATCATTATTAAAAATTTCATTGAAGTTTCAAAACAATTCTTGATATGTGTATATATAATTGTGAAAATGGTCTAACATGCGAAAAGTTATATTCTTTGATCGTCGATGATTTTACGCATTTATTAAATACAAAATGCAGTTGTAAATTTAGTAGCTAAAAATAGAGAAAAAATCATTGAAGCTCTTTCATATTCTATGAAATTTTTGTATATTTTCTTGCTTAAGAAAATTATTTTGTCAATTAAACAACACATTTGTTTGGACATACACAATACCAATATGTTTTGTGTAAGTTTAATTGAAAGTTATGCTTATGAGAAATTAATTAAATCTTTACTAATATACTATAATTCTCTTTTAGGGGTCGATGTGTGTTTTATAATTTATTTATAAATAAAAATTTCACATGCTCCTGGTCAGCCTTGTCTTTTTTTTTAATCTGGTTTCTTAAACATTTTTTAAAAATTTGGACATGGTGAAGCAATACCCTTTTTTCAACACTATAAAAAAATATCTTGCTTGTTAAAATAATACAATTATAAAAACTTTTCTGTGTTGCCTTCCAGTTTCTATACAAAATACTACAAATGGTTTTAAAAATTCAAAGATTTGTTAAAGTTATTGTTTTTCTTTTTATATCCAATCTAAATAGTTTAGTTTTTTATAAAAAATAAAATAGCTGTAAGAAACAATGTAACTTTCTTTTTAAAACGCAGTTGCAATTTGGGAGGAGGGGTGTAGGGAAAAGTTTTTTTAACAGGAAAAACACTCCTGCTTTAAAAGTAAATTAAAAGAAATATTTATAAATCTAAATACATAGAGATACACGAATTTTGTTACTAAACAACCCATGATTGAAAATAAATTTATCTTTACTGCAAAGCGATGATTTTCAACTACTGAGTATGACACACTAGTATTTTGAGATAGGATTTTAAATATGAGTGATTGTTAAAATTCATAAATGAATCCCCCTCCTTCAAACTAAGATGTAACAAATACATATAAAATATTACTTGCAATAGAAGATAGAAGTCAATCCTGTTTTTGAAATAAAAGTAACATTTCTCATGAAGCATTTTTTTTTTTTATTTAATACTGAGCCAGTAAAATTTTTGTTCATACCAAGTGATTTTTTTTAATGTTATCATACATACATTTCTGAAATTTATCATGGTTAATCTTTATGTTATACTATCATATATATAAACAAATTGGATTAAAAAATATATTTCATTCACTAGTTCAATAAGCTTTTCTTATGAAAGTTGCTATTTCAATAAATAATTAGTTATTTAAAAAATTAACAATGATAAATTTAAAAAATTAACAATGATAAATTTTAAAAACGTTTGCATCATGATTACATTAAAAAAATTACTTTTAATAAGTTGAAAACAAATTCCTTCAGAGAAAGTTTCAAATTGCAATGCTCTGTTTATGGTGTTAAAAAATAATTCAACAAACACTAAAATTAACTTATAAATATTTAATGTACAAAATTGACACAAAAACTGCTACACACTTATGAACACATTCAAAACAAGGAGTTTCACTTATACAATATACTTAACTTCCATGGAATTCAGTCAACATCGCTTCAAAAATAACATTTCGATATCCAAAATCGACACTGCACAGCTTATCGTGCTCAAAGTAGCTTGTACCCATAGTGTCCATATAATTTAATACATCTGAGGTTGAAATATCTAAAGGACGAAATAAATATTATAGTTGCAGTTCATGACAAATATACACTGTAGCTAAAATATATAGAAAAATTTATGATCTCCAAAACACATTTAATTACAAAGCATAATACAGACTTGTTTATAAAACATTTATATTTTAATACAGGATCTGATTCGTACAATTATGTTCAGGCAGGGTTTCTTAACCCCATGTCCCTGAAGTTATTTTTGTGTGCCCATGACTGTCCACTATATATGCTATAACAGCGGTCGCTAAAGTGGTGGTTCACGAGAAAATTTCACTGGTCCCTAGAAAAATGTGGAATATACTTACTCACATTGTCTTAAGATGCCTTGAATCATAATTCAATTTATAACAATATGGGTAATATGTGGATAATAGATCTGTTTGGCGCAAAAATTCAGGATAATAATTTAAGTATGTATCTAAAAGAAAGCCTCAACCTATCGTCCAAACTCTCAAATTAAAAACATCAAACTCTCAAATTAAAATTTCATTTATCCTTATCAATATATCAGTTTTGGCTTTCCATAAAAAGTGAATACTCTTTTTTTTAGTGAACAAGTGATGAAATTTCTGATTCAATTCTTTACAACTTGTTTATGTGAAAAGATTTTTTCATCTGCCATAGCACGCTACCGATCTCAGCTTGAAATAAATGCAGTTCTGTATCTTGCAGTAAAAACACATTGGATTCAAATATCCATAATCTTATTTCCAGTAAGCAGAGACATCCATCACACTAGGAATGTATAATGCTAAAATTTGATATACTTTGAACCATTGTTTAATTGTTCTGTTTATACAGTTTTTGTTTATTTTATTATGGTTTTTTAATAAAGCTTTCATAATTTGGTTACAATTAATAGTTTCATTTTATTAACTAGGTACATTTTATGTGTTCTTAAACCACAATTTTTTTTATAAATATATTTAACACTTAAAAAAAATCCTATTAGTGATTTGCGAGATTTAAATTATGAACTTACTGGTCCGTGGTCAAAAAGTACTATAAGGTTGGGAATATCATCTTACTCCTGATTTAAAAATTAATGGATAATATGCAATGCCAAAAATTACATTTAATGTAATTATTTTGGATTTTTTGTTACTTTTTTTAAGTGAGAGATTGTTTATGATGCTTACATTTGCAATAAAAGAAATATTAAGAATCGTTATCCTTTTTTTGAATTGCACTCACCTGCAATTTCCTGATGGAGAATAAGAATCCCTGTGTTAAGGCATTCTTGATTAGATCATGTGCCTGAAGTTGTGTTCTAGAACCCCTCCCATTGTTCTTGGATAAGACATAAAAACTTCAAATACATCCATCAAATATATATATATATATATATATATATATATATATATATATATATATATTTGTAATTCTTTTAATTATATTTCTTAAAAGTGTACACATGGAAAAATTTGGATTGATTGGCACTATTTATAGTGTCATTGTAGTTAACCCCTTTGACTAACTTTTCTTCAGCACAGAAGTTTTCAAAGAAAAATTAATTTGCAAGAAAAATTTCTGGAATAAATAATATACACTTAGCTATCCTTTTTAGAGAACTTACCATCTGCACGATGTCTTTTGCAAATTTCATCATCACATATTGTATCACGAGCTCTCTTTCGACCCATACGAGAAACTGGAAAGATTTGTCGGTTTTGGAATGCATTCAAACCAGCTTCTTCCCTTTCAGAAATTAAGCGAGCCACATTTGGATATCCATTCATATGAGCTACAGCACTGGCTGTTTGTCCATTCAAATTCTGATACCTAAAATTAAAATATGTTTTATATGAATAGAAGAATATCTTTGCAACATTCAAATTATTTTTTTGGGTAGTGAATAAAATATCCTTGAATATCAGCACCTTTTCTTAATAGGAATTATTCAAATATTCATAAAAAAATGACTGTTTCTTTTCTAGCTGTATGCATAACTTATAAAGAAATTTATGTATATATAGGTGAATAAATATAAATTTTTAATTCACAAAAAAATTTGCCTCAACAGAAAAGTTAGAGGGTAAATACTAATTTATAACATGATGATGCAACATTGAATACAAGTAATGAAAAAATAAAATGTAATAATATTTTCCTACCTTTAAATAAAACTAAAATTAAGACAAAAAAATGTGACATTTGACTTATAGTTAAATTGTTGAAATAAATAAAAGAAAATTTGTAATTGTTACAACTAAGTCAATAAAAATGTACAAAATTCAATGTACTTTATCAACTACAAGATAAATAAAGGAAAATGCAAGTTCAAAACATAATCACTACATTTAAAACACATAAAAATTAATAGCTTAATATTTAATCAGAATTAAGCCATTTCATTTAAATGGTTAACTCCATTACAAAATTTTTATTTCAAAACATTTTAATCAAGCATTTCAGTAGTAGATAACCAATATTTAATCTATTTTATATGTTATTTAAAATGCATCTAATATATTTTATAAATATTTTTTAAAGAAATTTTTTTAAATGTGTCAGACTTACTCTAAGAAATATATTAACATAAAAAGACTAAACACACACACACACTTGTATTTGCATTTTTGAATTGAGTTCCATATGATATGGCATAATTCATTCTTAAAAATGAAAAACCGGAAAAATAAAGACTGATATTTTGTATAACAAACATTATTATCCAACAAGAACAAAATTTTTAAAGACTTTTTTTTAAAATTACATAATATGTATATTTTAATCATTCATAAAGAAATGATTACATAAAAGCTAAAAAAAATTTACAATGTCATTATGCCACAGATATGAAATTTACCATACTTGAATGCTGATTAAAATATGGTATTTTTACAATGTTTTTTCTGCTGTAGGGGTAGATATGACACTTTATATGACTTTTAATAACTTAAATTTTGATGAATGTATAAATACTATAACATATCATAAATATAGTTTAGTGATCTGTGATATTTAATTTGAATATTATTTTTAAAAAATCAAGGAAATGTGAAGTGCATATCTTTAAAAATTTTATAAATTAACTGCCTAAAACAAAGTATTTCAGTGAAGATGAGAGAGATGAGTCTTTATTTCCCAGACTGAAAAATTAGAAACATAAATATAACAAAATTTAAAGAATTTTATTAATTATCCATTGATGGTAATACTCTTACAGTTGAGTTTTCAAGCAGTCAAGGCTAAAATTAAGTCACATCCATGACAAAAGCAGAAAAGTTTAAAAAATATTTATTTTAACAAATGACATACTAAAGTACCAAAACAATATTTTCTTTTTGTTATTTTCAGAAAAACAAGGTCAATAAAATAAAGAGTGGTCAGAAGAAAGAATAATCAAAATTGCAGAGTTATGAAAGAAAATAAAAAAGACAACTCAAATAATATTGACAAAAATTAGATAAACTTGGAAAAAATGATGGAAGAATTCTCAAAACCAAAAAAATTTTATAAGGCACGAAATTAAACTGAAAATTTGAATTGTGATAAGGAAAAAGGTGCCAAAATATCAAGTTAATGACCTAGTAATAATCCAAAGGGCACAATTTGGTGTGGGTAGGGAAAAATGAGACAAACTCTTTAACCCTCCAAGCGGTCTGCACGTAAAATTCCGCCATTCCAGAGATGCTTTTTCTGCCTTCAAGCAAGATTCCCAAAAGCGGCCGAGCCGCATTCTTAAAAATACGGGTCAACCGCTTTTGAGAACCCGGGTGAAAACAAAAATATTTCGTGCATTTTGAAGCATCTCCAGAATGGCAAGACTTTAACTGCATACCACTTAGAGGGTTAAACCATATTGGATTACTAAGATTAAGTTTAAAAACAGGTACAACAGAAAAGCTGGTGGCTTTCCACAAATCCTTAACTTACATTCATAAACATGAATACAATATGCACCAATACCTTTTACGTGTGTGTACATACATTTTTGGGCTGTCGAGCCACTGAGGAAGGAAGAACATACATTTTAATTCTTTATCCTCAATATTTATCCTTAGTTTACACTATGTGGTATTTTTGATTGTAAGAAATATGTATTTGCAAAATATGATATTGATGTGAATGATATTTTTTATTTTACAAGTTAATTTGTTTTAAAATTTTAAATTGAATTTATATCAAAAAGTTCCTGAAGTTTGTAACTTCAAGGATGACTACATTTGTAGAGCTTTTAGGAATTCAACACTTATGTACATGTGCAGAAGGCAGCATCAGGTTTTATGGATGAAATCGTATGACCCGAGATCTTTAATTTAAATAATAGAAAACTTACAAGAGTGGTGAAATATGCAATATCTATTTTAAATGTCCTCCAGTTTGTGAATAATTTACAATAAAAATATTTTGAAGAAATGGATTTTTAATGAAACAATCAATAGCTTTATTTACTAGACTGAAGAACCATAAATATACAAATAACACATATTCATTTTTACCCAATATTATCAGACACTTTTAAGAGAAGTTCCACACATTCTACACTGCCAACCCTAGCTGCTTTATGCAGAGCAGTCTCACCCAAACTGTCCTGAAAAAAATAGTTGTTTTTAAGTAATGATTCAACATAAGCTAATATATCTGAAAGAGAAAGGATTTCATTATACAATAAAGATACAGTCATAAGTAATTCAATGTTAAGCAAATACAAATCAGTAACTACTTTTTTTTACATAAATTCCATAAATGTTTTACATTCTTTAGAGCCAATTTGATGATGCTATGAATGTTACATCAGAGTACGCATATTAAAAGGAGTAAAACAGTATTAAGAGAAAGGGATATTTTAAATTTCCTGCCAAATGTGTTAAGGAAAGATTACAATACTTTTTTTCATTTCACATTTAATTTGAATACTACTTTAAAAGAAAATGTAGGGAATTGTTGCTGATATTTACAAATTCTATGAATTATTTTTTGAAACTTTTCGTATGCTAAACAAGAAATTTTAGTTAAAAATAACCGATCCTTTCTTATCATTCAGAGATGAAACAAAAAAAAAAAAATTATTTGCTCTTCTAAATAATTAGATAAGTAGCAATGTCAATTGAAACAGGATGCAAATATATATATAACTTTCATTTTCAAACAAAACTAAAAAAGTATTAAAAATTTAAATAATGCAAGATATGTCTTTCTTTTAGATAACTTTTTAATATCTATTCTGTAATATATACATAAAGGGTATGCATTAAAATCTAATGCAAAAATTGAGTACCTTACAAATATTAAAAGAACAAAGGGGTGGGGAGATTGAATCCAAATGAATCTCAGATTAAATATTACATAAGTTTTATCTTTAAGACAGTACATATATCATAGAACTTTTAAGATAACCTTTACGACGTCAGAAAGTTTAAGATATTTTAATTTTTTAACAAATCCATAGAATTTGCAATACCATTGGAGACATCTGACATTTAAAACCAAAGAATGCTAAGAATAAATTTTCCAAGTATTTAGGATTTCCCTTAACATTTCATGACACTTTTTAAAAAATAACCTGCAAAAGACATTTTCCATAATCAAAAATTTAAAGTAATATAGCAATTTTATGGAAGAACACAAGTAATAGGTTTCTGCTATTTTAAATTACAGCAAAAAAACTTTATTATTTAGATTGAAAGCTAAATCATCACTGCATAAATGTACAAAAGTGGTACAAATAATATTACTAATGAGTGAAAACTGGAACTCAGAAGTAAATATATTACTTTTTTTACAATTCTGAAATTGTTTGATTTATTGAAGAAAAATACACAGTTTTCAAAGTTTTTTTAATAAGTACATAGAAATTTTATTTCCAAAAATTGAATAACTACAGTATTATCAAATAATGCAAAGATTTGTATAATAAGCTTTCATTTTAGTATAAAGTTAATCAATTAGTTTTTGATTATTAAACAAATGAAAATAAAATAGAGAATTTAAAAAAAGAAAATTTTACCAGATTTCACAAAATATGTATAGGAGCTAAAATATTAATTTTTAGTCTGTAAATCGCGGATACAACTAAATTTTCTTTATGTATAGTAACAGAAATAAAAAAAGGACAAGATATTTTCTTTATAAACATTTTATATTCTTTAAAAAATTTTCAAATCAGTAGTTACTGTAGTTGCATTTGCTTGTAAATTGTAAATATATACTTACATAAAACTGTTATAATACAACAAATTCAAACACAAAATAAATATTCACACTGTCTACAGAGTAAAATTTGGTATAGCTTTCAATGAAAAGAAAATTAACTGCTAGATAATAACTTAAGATATAAAAAAAATTCTATTTAAGCATCTATAAAACTTTTGTCTTAAGCAAATTTTTTTTAAATGTTTTATTAAAATTATAAAATATATAATTTGTTTCATGATAGAACTGAAAAAATTAAATGTGCACTTTAGTAAATATTAATGATTAAGATGTATATATAATTAAACTCAAATATTGGCTGCAATGTATTATAATCCACAGAAAAAATTAGTAAAATTACCTTTGAAGTCATAAAACAGTTTTAATATAATCATGAATTAAATATAACAGAGATGATTGTGAACAATAATAGATTGAGTATATGCATAATGCTTTCAAAATTTTCAAAACAAAATTTAAAATAGCCAAACAAATAATTCCTTAAAGATTATAGAAAAAATTGATAAACTCAATGTACAGCTTTACAGCTAAAACAAGCAATTTTCTTTTTATTTTAATTTTCCCATAAAAAAATTCATCAAAATTAAATTGCCTAATGAATTATTTAGAATCCAAGATAAAGACAAAAATATATGAATGATAATCAGCAAATAATGAATTAATATCAAATCATTTTACAACATAATTTTTTTTATGTAAAAATTTAAATAATACTTTTATGTAACAGAATTAAATAATAAACAAGTTTTCCTTTCTTTTAACAAGTTTTTAAAAAAATTACTTGCATATATTTATAATTTTTAAAATAAAGTTTAATGAAGCAAAAAAATGAACACAATCATCTCTCTCTCTCACACACACACACACAAATGTTCTATTTAATTCCCTATTTTAAATATATTAAAAATTAATTTGATTCTCTTTTTTTGGATTATTTAAGTTTTTAAACATAGGATTTTCAAGAACATAAATTAATGATTATGCAATTTAGAAGTATTTAGCTTAATTTTTTCTAATAAAATTTTTTAAACTATTTTCATTATGACAAGTAAATAATGAAAAAGGGAAAAGATAAATTATCAATATCCTAACTATAATGTTTTCGAGCTATTATACATTTCTTATGATATTCAGATAGCACTTTTAAACCACTAGGTCAAAAATTAAAAGGCATTGGTCTTTCATAGTGAAACATTTCCTACTAAATCCTATTTTAATTACAGTCATCATAGCACAAGTGTGGAATGTTATGTCAAAAAATATTACATCTTGTCATCACAATTCAGTGAACCAAACATATCACACTTCACATTTTAAACTTCTAAAATTTACTCAAAGACTTTGAGGCTCAGTAGAGTAAGGTATAGTAGTTCTAATTATTCTGTGTTACACACACACAATATTTATTTTAAATGTCAAACATGTGAAACCATTCATATGTTTGAGCTTATATGTATATTAATATTATACACATTAATTAATGAAAATCCAAATATTAATAAAGAAAAATTATGTTCATATACTGGACAACAGAAGAAATTTTTACATGCATTCAAATATTACTGACTGGAGATTAGAGCCTGATAAGGTTATGTCTGCCCATGTATATCTTCAATGACTGTTCCTTCATTGTATCACCTAATAAATACTCCTTTGATAAATATATACTTTCAATTTGAAATATTTTTTTAAATTTAAGAATTTGCTAATTACAAATTAATTTCAAGTAACTTGTCAAAAATGAAATTAATAAAATCAACCTTTATAATTCTAGGGGCACATGGCTTAATTTCTCATAAAATTTTAGTATTTTAAAAAAATAAATGGGGAAGTAACTGAAAAAGGAAAGTATGAAGCGGATTATATTCATTGCAGCAATATATGCAGAAGACAAAAGTTTATTATAGATAAATGTACAATTTCCCAATGTATTAGTTTTATTTTGAAAACCAATACCAAAATATTTTATGAACATGACCTATTTTACTCCATGGACAACTGTAAATATCACAAATATATAATATAGCAATATTAAAGACATAAAAAATGCTGCAAGTACTAAAAGCGAATAGAGTTGCACACACAATTCATAGTTCCTCACGAAACGAAGTTTAAGATAACTAGGACAGTAACTGAATTATATTGAGTTGCAATAGTTAACTCAGCTATGTTATTAATGATAAGAAATATACAGAAAGAAATTTGAAAAGAAATTATTCAAAAGCAATAATAATAGAAAATTAAAAAAAAAAAAAAACAAAATGTTAAAGATAGAATAAAATCCATAAAGAAAAAGCCAACAGTTTTATTGGAAGGGAGAACTACTCTCAAAATAAATTTCACATGGAAGAATCAAGAACAAGAAAAAATTGACTACATGGCACAAAACAGAATAATTCCAAAAATTTAGAAAAAAATCCCCATAAACTGCTAATTTTACAATCCACTCACTCCTTTTCTTTGATGTTTTAAGTACAAGTATACTTGAAAAATATTAAGGTGACAAACTGAAAGATCTTGTCCAATTACAGAATGGTATGATGGAATAGGATTTTATAAGGCCAGGACTCACTCATGGGTATTACACCAATAAAGAAGAAAGCACAAGTATAAAAGTTGTCTATTTTGACAAATTTAAAACAGAAAAAAATAATCCATCTTTCAAAAAAAGGAAATTTTTTGAATAATTATGATTGAATAGAAACTTAGAAGTTACACCAATTTTGTCTTCAAAACTTTTACCTCACAAATAGTATATCAGCAGAACTTTGGTTCATTTGATTGAAAAAAAAAATGTACCAATAAACAGAAGAAATCACAACCATTGTGAATTAAACACAATTTGAAAAAATGAAGACATATAATAGATAAATTGGACAATATTGACATATGATGAAAAGGTAAAACAATATACACCAAAACAGATTTAAATACTTAATGAATTGGTGTAAGAAAAAATTACAATGTAAATTATAAGCATTTGAAAAGTAATATTAAGTGCTTTTACACAAAAATTTGATAATATTTATGAAATCATAAATAGCTGAAATTCAGCAGAATTCCTAAACAAGTCAAGTGATCGCTGATAAAATGTATAAGAGTTGTTACACAAAGGCTATTGGCAAAGATTTCATAATTTTGAACCATGGTCAAGTCATGATAGTGACACAACCTTTTTTCTTTTGCACTCAATTGTTTAACATTTAGAAACAAAATTATAACTCGCAATCAACTAATATTAAAACTTGGATAACATAAGAATTATGCACATTGGATAAACATAATAGAAAAGCTCACCACAAGAAGTAAGGCACATAATGAATATAATAAAGATGCCTGAATGATGTTTTTGAATATGAATGTCACACAAGTGATTCTGATAAATTTTTTTAAAAGAACACATCATTAGACACCACATGGAATTTTTGATATCACAAAAAGATGCATGAAATATGCAAGATTAAAGTAAATCCTTGAATATAATTTTGATCAAATGAAAATATATATAATTTCAAAGAGAAAAAGAAAACAGAAAAATATTGAGTTCTGTAAGCAAAAATGCATTCAATTTTATGTTGATAAGAAGCTTATATTCCAAAGTTGTGATAAAACACAAAACTATATGTCCTGTAACACAGAAGATTAACTTAAGATTGGGGGATGGAGCCAAGAGTGCAACAGATATTTGTCTGTGAACAAATGATTGCAACTAAAAAACTAATATATGTTTAATTCCAAAATCAATTTACAATTAAAATGAAAATAAAATTTCTACACAAAATATTAATTTTCAATAAATGGTATGACTTGGTGATGCCAGTAAAGCATTTTATTAATAAAAATTAAAACTCAAAGGTTAAAATAAGCTTTAAGAACTTTTTAAGGACATGATTATATATATATAGGCATTATAAGGCTTAATATTAATGAAATGTGTGAATGATTTATAATTTTAATGGGTGAAAATACTTGGTTATGTGCAAGAATGCAATGTTAACAAAATAGGCCAAGAGATAATGAGACAGAAAAATTTCAAATAAGAAAGGGGAAAAAAAAGACTTTTCAAAGTATTCAATGCTTAAAAATTATATTTTTTAGTAAAAAAGAAAGGAATAATTAAAGATACACATAGCCAAGTTAACAATTGCAAAAAAGGCAGTTTAAAAACTTTTAATATATAGTCCAACTATTCGCCCACGATATGAAAAGCAATAAGATTTTGAACATCAAATGGATCAAATTCCTAAACTCGATTTGCCCAGTTCCCTTACCAGAGGAAGCACAGTTGCTTCCGTCTAAAAAGCCCTAGCTGCATACAAGACAATGTTTAGAGGTTCTTTTTATGTAATCCACTGCCGGAAATGAGCTCCAGGCTGGCTTTGCATTATTCCAGATTAATTTTAGCTGAAATAGCACAGAGGTCATTCGCTAGCCCTTAAAAAAAGAGAGAGGCAGCCAAACCATCTTTAAATGATCAACCTAAAAATTAAGGCATCGATTTTATAATGCACTTTTGAAATTTATCACAACACGAGCAAAAAAAAGAGAGTAAAGACAAAATGAAAAAGAATTTTGATATCAAAAATCACCTGTGATATACAACCCTTGTATATTTGATGGACTTAAGCCTTAGGAGAAAAACGATCATATCACAGCCAATCTTCATAGCTTTTGAGAACAATTTTAGTTTGAGTATCTTCTTGAAGTAAAAATCATTAATATACTGCTACTGATTACATCACTTTGATCTTATACTAGATAGTCTTCAGCTTAAACTCTTGACAGCAAAACTTTTCTTTCTTTGCTCTCCTTCAGTGGCTAGATTTCGCATACAGGAAAATTTCACTTTGTTTTCTGCTCGTTTTCCATTTTTTTAATATCTTCTTAATAGGCAATATTCATAAGTTATTTCCATTAATTTTTTTTGGCATTTCTTACACTAAAACCATTCACATAAACAGTTCATTATATAATTTTGAATGAAATAGTCCCTTAAACTCATCTGCTCTCCACATTATTTTGAAACTGAATAGCAAAAAGTGATCTACATACCACAAATAATTAAATAATTTTTCCAAAAAAAATCCTGCCTCTAAAAACATCTTTCTTGGATACAATTTGAAATCTTTAAAATATGTACCAGAAATTCATAAAAAATCTTGGAATTAAAAATTATGTTAATATGTAAGATATTTTTTTTAATAACAGTATGCAAGGAAAAAAATCAGCAAACGGAAAAGGCAATATTTAAAAAAAAATTAAATAAATGCCTTAATTTAATTAACTGGAAAAAAGAAAATTTTTATCTGAAGCATTTAAAATTTTGGAAATAGCAAATAAATTATCAATTATACAAAAGAACTTTCAACCACAGCAACAATCACAGCTTACAGAAGTTGTTAGTACTATATTAAATTTTAAAACAATTGCTAATGCATATTTAAACAGATGAATAAAAACTGTGGCTAGTTTAGTTACAAAAGAGCATTAAGCTCTAAAACTTTCAATGAATTTAATGTTTAAAAAGAAACAGTGATTTTATTGCTTATTTCTCCAGTTAATATAATACTTAATAAAATATATGCTTTTTAAATAAAAATATAGCTCTTAAACTACTGAGAAAAAAAATTGTATTTTTTAATATCACTTTGGTAAATTAACAATTTGTTTCAATGTTTTTCCAAAGAATTCTGTTTTACATAACAGTCCCCTTCCACTTAAGAAATCAAGTTAGTTTACGCAATTCCTTTTGTTCTCCATACACTTCCTTTAGATTATTTTTCTTCAGCATCTACTTTAAAATATTGGTGTTCCTTTCTTGAAAATGCTGCATTTTAACTTTTTTCCATTCCTCCATTTTTGACTTCAAGTAATAATAAAAATAATTTGCTTTTCAAAAATTAATCTTTTCGAAAGATAAGTCTCTTTGGAAAAAGACTTCATATTCAATATAGTCATTCTTTTTAAGAACTTGATACTTCATCCAAGAATTATCCTTTTGAAAATATGAAATCCATCAATCTATTATCAGAATATTCATGTATATGTCAATTCTTTAGCTAAAATATATAAAATTTCGTGATCTCATTCCAAATGTAAGCATAACTGTTTATTTTATTTTTTGAAACTTTTGTATGTCACAGAATGCTGAATTTTTGTTTATAGTTGAATAATTTTTTAAAGTCTCTACATGCATTCTAATATTCATTTCATAAACAAAATAAATGCACACATTTCACTAGGTATTGTGAAAAAATTATAGAAGCAAATTGAAATTCTTTTCCTAAAATTTAGAAACGAGGTGTGAGCAGTCCACTATATCCACTATAGGAACCAAAATTCTACATACTTTGGAAGAAACGACCCCCAAATGAATAAATTATTCAAGATTTTCTCAATGTTATATGGTTGAACAAGAAACAAGTTTGTCAGCTGAAATCATGTTGCTTAACTTCCTATAAAGATTTAATACATTATCATGTTTAAACACAACAGATTATAAACTATTTAAAGTGTCAAAAAGGTACTTCTCAACTGTTCAAATAAGAATTAAATGAATCAAAACCATTATTTTGCTCAATAGATGATATACAAAACTTTAAAGATAACTCATTTAAACTAATAAATTTATATTTTAAAACTAAAGTAGAATTTTATATTAAAATAAAATATTTATTTAAAAAAAACTAAAGCTTCCAAAAGTCTCAGAAATATATAATAAAACTAGTAAGTGCTAATTAAAATAGAAAAAACTACATCAATAAATTATTTTTACAAGCTAATTATTAAAAAACAGCATTCTTCATGTAACAGTTGCTAAACAGTGGGGTTCGATTATTTAATCTAAATTATTTAACTGTTTCATTCTTTTACTTTTCCCATTAATCTTGTATAAGGCTTAAGGGCTCCAATAATATTTAACATGCAGCCATCTTCATAATTAAAAACAAATCTTTGTAAAAATGAACTTGGAACTCATGATTTAACAGTGAAAACTATTCCAAGTGAAATGAAATGTTAAAAATAAAAGGTATTGTAACCTGACTATCAAAATATAATGTGTTATAAATTTTTTCAATCTATTCCTCCTTCCCGTTTCATTAAAAGTTTTATCTATAAGATTAAACATTAATCTATTTTCCAACTTTCTTTAAAAAATTGATAAGATATGCAAATTAATATTTAACTTCAAACCCTCATTATATTTTTCACTTTCAAATCGGACTGCGGATTTGTAATTACCACTGGAGACCCAGCACATTCTCCAGTAGCTGATATCACTTTTTAGTGTGGCACCATAAAGGTGGATACCAAATGCCGCAATGTAATTTTGATGCCCAGCTTCCATCCAGGCACCTGAGCTCTGATGATGTGAAATTGTACTAGGAATTTAATTTTGAAGAGAGCATTTGTCGGACAAACACTCCAGGTATTTTTAAAAGATGCTGCATAATCATGACAGACGTTGTCAGTTTTTTGTATCATGAAAATCCACCAACTTGAGTCAGGATCGATTCCCCAAATTTAGGCGTACAAGACCAGTGCCTCATTAACTATGCCATCCAGCCAGAAAACCCACATTATAATATAAAAAAGGTTAAATACAATACAGTATCAAGATAACTTACTTTTTAAAGTAAAGTTTAATTTTAAAAAGATTAACTATCTTTAAGTTTCTACTCTTTTAAAGAATTTTAAATGGACCAAACTAATTGTATAAAATGAATTAACTTATTTAATTTTAAAAAAACATATTTTAATTCTTAGAATTATAAAAGGTAATGAAAGCAATTATAAGTAATGTTTTTAATTTAATATGGAACTTACTGATCAATGTTTATTTATAATATATAAACAAAAATATTATGGAACAAAACTTGAGCATATATTTCACTTTTATTTATATTAAAAAATGACTTATTTATGGATTAATATAAAGATATTTCCTAGTTTCTTACACAGTGATTAATATACTTCATTAAGATATTTTGTTAAAAATTAAGATAAATTTTCAAAAAAACTCAAAAATTAAAAGAAATAATTAACACATGTCTAATTTAATTCTATGAAGAATTTTAAAAATAGAAAATATTATAATAAAATTAAAAAACATCCATTAAAATTATAAATAAAAATAACTTAACAATAAATATTAAATAACAAACAATTTTAAAAAATATATGAATATCATCTCAATTGACTATAAATCTGATATGCATAGATGTCATAATTTTTTTTAAAAATGTGCTGTTATTAATAACTAGTGAAGAAAAAATCAAATCATTTCATATTTAAGCACAAGATTCTGATATCTAAATGCCAGAAGTCAAAAACCTTTTGCTCAATTTTAACTGCACTAAAATTACTTAAAGAGATCATATATAACGAAATAAAACATGGTAACATATTATCAATATTAAAACTCTCATCTTAGAAAAAAAAGAAAAAGCATTAAATAATTAGCTCTAAATAAACATTTTTAGATAATTATGATTAGAATAAATTACAGTTTAAAAAAACCAAAAAATACCCTTTTATAGTTAATCGAATTAAATTATAACTTAACTTTTAGTCGTCAAATCTGGAAATGGGAAATTGTTAATCCCGATGATCCTGATCAGGACAATGTAATAAAATTATTGTATAGTCATCGTTCCGGGACAAGTGAACAAAATTTCGAATTAATCTGACCTTTTAAAGTGGGTAAAAATTGAGTTCAAAGATTCCATTACATATAAGTGAAGCTTAAAAAAGGATGTTAAAAAGAATTTACTTACATCTAACAAACTAAACTCAGTGGCGCAACAGCCTGGGTATACATGACCTTGGATGCTGAGGTGCATGAGCAGATGTTCCGGTCAGGTGGTCAATCTGACATAAAACCCCCAGTGTTTAGTTCCCAAGCAAACTTGGTACTCATTTATTGACCCACTGAAGGGATGAAAGGCTTAGTCAACCTTGTCCAGCCCAGGATTTGAACCCAGGACCTCTGGTGTAGAAGCACAATGCGCTACCACTGAGCTCAGCATCTAACGTTAACTCACACAGAAATTTTTTTTTAACTATAGAAATTTTAAAAAGATAAGAATACAGTTGTAGTTGTAAAGCAAAAGCATATTTTACTAAGATAATTACAAGCAGTAGTCAAAAATTTATTTTCAAAAAATGTTTTAAGTTGAATAATATAAAACTTTTTTACTAATTTTCCTTTATAAATTAAAACATCCATGCATATCTTAAATTACTAACATAAAAAAAGACAAAATACTGTTCTTGACAATTAAATAGAGCAAAATAATGTATAAAATTTTGAAAAATGTTAAAGACAACTCATATTTTAATCACTAACACAGCAATGCAATTTTGTATGAAATCAGAATCGCAAAGCTGCAAACAGTAAATGTGAACAAAGTTGAGAAGTGTGGATCAAATCAACTTAATAAAACAGATTAAGAAATACAGCATCTTGCAAATTATCAAAAAATAAAGCATTTTTATTTTAAAAATAAGACAAATGTTTTAAAATCAGATTTAAAAATAAAGCCCACTTAAATTCTGTATCAACTTGATTTTGAAAAAACACTTAACATGAATTTTTATTTTTTGAGCTTTATCAATACTTTTTGATAACATGCATGATGCAATTCCAGAAGCATCAATCACATTTCAATAATAAATAACAAGATATGAAATTTCAATGCATACACTTGAAAATAAACTTATTCTAGGTACTATGTATAATTTACAGATATAAGTATCTATCTAATATCTAGAAAATTTATGTATACTGATTGAGAAAAAATAAGAATATATAAATATATTTTAAAACTAATAGTGTAAATTATCCCTACTTTACAATGTGATCATTAGTAAAATCTTTAAAATTTAATTATAAAATTAAATGGCTGTCATTTATTAAAAGTATATATGCCTCAGAAGTAATGCCTTTAGTGCACAGATTTTGCAATATCAATCACTGATATCTAAATTTTTAATATAATCTTGAATATATAGCAGTAATGTCCATTGTAAAACTGGAAAATATTGAAATAAAAATGTAAGAACAAATTAAAAGAAGGAAGTGAAATACTGGAAGAACAATGTATTTGCATATAAAAATAAACTTATAGAAAGCTGTCAAATATATTATCAACATTTAGAGCTGGAATGATACAAATTTATATAAATCTATTTCAATCATAATTCTTGTAAAATACTAGAATAAATTCTAAGCAGCAGTACTCTTCTTTACAAAATGTAAATTATCATATTCTGATGACTGTATTAACTACAGGAAGAATAACATCTTGATTTCACTTACTCCAGTCAAAATTCCATTCTAAGACAGACAAACACATTTATGAAAACTCGTATGATTTAAGGCCATTTCTTAAAAATTATGCATAATCCAAAAGAAATAAACAGCTCTCTTAATGGTTCATAAAAAAATATTTTTTTAAAAGAGCATTAGAGTTGTTTATGATAAAAAAAAGCAGACAGATATGCACATGAGCACAAACTCCATATTTCTTTTAATTTGCAACTGATCAAGCAAGGAAATTTGGCTTTAAAGCTTTTAAATTCCCTTTAAATTAATAAAATTTATCCCTAAATAACCAATTCTGAACCAACATCAGAATGAAAAACATACAAAGCACTACAAATCAAATTTAGATTTTTTAAAAAAAGAATCTTGGAATCACAAAAGACAAACAAGTTAAGAAAAATAAAAATCGCATTAATAGCAAATTAAAATTAAGTCTTCCTAAAAATTACATAAGGGGTCACAAAAAATTCATGAAAACTATACTTCAACCCACACACATTTGCTTTAAAGCAATTTTAAATATTAAATGGGTCACTTTATGGACCTAAATTGTATTTTAGCCTAAATTTGAAGAATTGCTTCTAATTCCAAATTCTTTTTCTTCTATTAAAGAAATTTAATTGAATGCACAAAGGATTTATAATGGATCTTACAGTTTCAGACAGAGATAAAAGTTGAATTCAATCAATATCACTCAAAAACAAAATTGGGACCATTTGGAATTGATCTGGTAATTCTGAACCAAGAACAAATAAATCAAGAGACAATAATAGTCAAGTTACTGAAGTGAAGTGAATGAATGTGTCAGTTCATTGGGTTCCATACAAGAATATATTTGGCTTTTATAGACAACCTTTCATTCAACAAAACTCATATATACAGTCAAGTCACTTTAAATAGTATAAGTACATTAAGCTCAGAAGCAAAATGTAGTGCTTACTGACCTAGATATAAGCAACACTTAAAACAACGTTATATAAACATAATATTTTGTGATACAAAACCTGTACATTAGAGGACATTACATATTAAAATAACATTTATCAATGTTCAATATGTTAAAATTATCCATTTGTATACTCCTTATACTTGTAGTAGTTGATTGTAACAAGGATAAATTTTTAAAAAGTTTTATTTAAATTATTTTTTTTCCCATAATTTTCTAAAAGCAAATACAAATGTTTAATCAAAATGTTTTAGCGATAATTAAATTAATGGTGAGTATTTTTTAAAAAAATAAATGCCAGCTTTATTATCCTAACTAATCTTAAAGATAAGAACTTAATTTTCAATTAGCATTAACTAAGTAAAAAATTAAATAGCTACAAAATAAAATACTAATTACATATAATTAAATTTTATACTTTTAACTAAATAAAAGAATATAATGGTAATACTTTATAAAAATGATCACATTTTTATAGAATATTCATTATGGAAAAGATATACTAATTATTTAAATTTCAATAACTTTATAAAACTAGGTTAAATAAAATTATAAAAACTTAAATTTGTAAAAATTAAATCTGTAAAATCAAACTTTAATTATGTACCACATTCTTTTATGAAGCATGTTTTAAAAACAAATCATAAATAAAACAGTGAAAGAAATATTCAAAATATTCATAAAAAATTGAAAATATAAAATATAATTTTAAAAAAGATAAATAAGTTAAAATATTTTTGGATTATTTCAATTTTGAAAAAGAGAATGCTAACAAGTATTTGATAAAAAGATTATATTGATTGTTGACTATTAGTAAACTTAATGAATTGATTGAATGATTTATGAATCAAATTCAATTTAAAGAAAACATCAAGATTTGATTTTTCACGCACTTATAACTTTTAGAAATGGCAATATTAAAAAAGAAAGAAAAAAAGCTCTCGTTAAAATAAGGGAAAGAAATAAGCATCTCTGAGAAATTAAATTGAAACAAATGAAATGAAATTTATAAAATGTTTTCAGAATTTATATGAATAGATCTATGTATCAAAATTTTCATGTAAATTACTTGCTTCAAAAATAAAATCTATATACCAATAAAAATAAAATACATTGGAATATAATTTGAAATAATTGTTTCTTATTTTGAGAAACAGTTGAAAACACTATATTTAAAAAAAAATCAGAAAAGAATTCAGAGAAATATCATGCTTAAGTCAAAGAAAAATATCCATCATGAAGATAATATTTTAACAATATGAAATACATTAAAAACTTTTAAATGGAAAAGAAAAAAAGTTCTTAACCTTTTAATACAGTAAAAACTTTTTTAAAAAAGTTTAATAAATATAGTTTTGTTCATCAAAGTGGTTTCCCACTAATACCTATGATAGATTATTTCCAACAAAACCTCTTATAAAGTCAATTTTGAAGTTCTTTTAGTAAAGTACTAAGAAAATTATAAAAACATGGAAGAATTGAAGTGATTTTTTTAATGTATTACACTACAATAAATATATAATATATCAAATGTTTATCTATATGGATGGAAACAGGAATATAATATTTGAAAGGATATCCTAAAAATATAGAAGTTTTGCAAAATTATTTTGAAATACTCAAAACCTTGGTTACAAACACACAAATTTTATACCAAGGTAAAAAATACTTAACCAATTTATTAGAAAAGTTGACTAAAGATGATGATACATAATTACAAATACAATTAAAGGGGGGAAAAATATTACATAAATTTTTATATTCAATTTCAAAATTAGCCAGTTAAACTGTTTCTGAAAATCGCATTAAAAAAATATTAAACAAAAAATTAAAGTAAAACTTAATCTTTTATTTCTTTTATTTTTATAATTTATTTTAATATTAATGCCAAATGAAATATACATAAATGAAATTACAATAAAATAAAATATATAGCATTAAATATTAAAGATTAATGTAGGAAATTTGATACTAGGTAACATGCTTCATAATTGAATGTGGTTGATCTGCAGTAAAATAAAAAGAGTATAATTAGAAGCAGCAGCTTACTTTGACTTTAGGGTTTACGCCAACTTGCAAAAGCCACATTGCAGTTAATGGATATCCCCCTTCACATGCAGAATGAAGAGGGGTTTGGAAATTTTTGGAAGACTGGATATGGATGGTTTTGGTTCCATGATGCAACTTGTTGCACACACTCCAACTAAAATTATTAATATATAAATTACCATTTAGTTAATATAAACTTATTTTTCTAAATATTTGTTCTATTAAAAAAGAAGATTTAACACAGATATTTTTTTTTACACAAAGTTGTTTTTAAAAAAATCCAAATTTCTCACTTGAAAGCTAACCAAAATTAATTTAATTTCTTAACAAAGCAATCTTTAATTGAGAATTGTTTTTATCACCCCTCCCCCCCTTCCAACAGATAGACATTTTATAACAAATTAAATTTTACTAGCACTGGGCATATAAATTTCAACATTATGGGAAAAAAACAATTATGTATATCTAAATTTCCCTTTAATCAACACATATGGGAAAACTTTTGAAAAGAGACTATCATTCTTAAATTAAATTTCACTTTATGCTTATTGCAAAATTATGAAATTAAACTATCAGGTATACACTCCGCAGATTGTCATTGGTCTTCTAGCAACCTACACTGCCATATTTTACTTTGACCCTAGCACTGGATTGTGTGAATGCAGTAGCCAGGGGCGATCTTAGCAGGTGTTCAGCGCGTATACCGCATGCGGTATTCTATCATTCAATAAAATTTTTTTACGAATTTCTCAAAATAAAACTAAAATATAAGTCGAGTAAATATGCTGAATTTTAAATAGTTATTAAAAAATGAAAAAAAATAAGTTCAGATAACATACATATAATTTAAGAAAAATACATAAAATGTTAGTGCACATGTATTGGTCCATAGTCCATTAATGTCTACTCTTTATACACATCCTTCATTTGGCAGCAAAATTCGTGACAGAGCCGGCAATACCGCAAGAAAAGGGGGAGGGGTTGTTTTATTTTGTTTATCAGCGGATACTGGCGGCACACCGTGGATCGATGCTTAACAAAGGTGTCTCAAAAATGATTTTTGCGAAAGTTGCTTTACGAAAATATCTAATATGGTTAATATTACCCAAGACATAGGAGTGTTTAAATTCAATATGCTTTGGGGAAATTAAAAGTTTTCAATTTAATAAAAGCCTTACAATTTGAAAAACAAAACAGAAGAAAGAATTTATTTTCGAGTCTATTTGCACTTTTATTAATATTTTACTTTTTACTCTTATACTGATAGATGAGTTTATAATGTTTACGTTAAGTATTAGACAAAATATGAAAAATTCTCAAGAAAGGCGGCACTTCAGGTCTTTGCACGCGGGCGGCCGACACCCTAGGATCGGTCCTGGCAATAGCTATTTTATCCTTCATCAACCATTCTTTAGGACATTGGGATAAATAAAAAATGTTGAAAACCAGCTGCTGATAATTAAGGTCATAGCAGATGGAAGAATTATTAGTCTTTGAAAATTAATGTAGAAATTATTAATCAAAGAGTATCAAATTCAGAAAAAATGTAATTAATCTTACTTCTACATTCCAGCGGTTTAAATTAATTCAACTCGGAAATTTATTTGATAAATTGATTTTTCTCAAATTCTCATAAGTTTATAAAATCGTCTTGTTTTTCCTTTTTATAGGATTCATGGATTAATTAACGATCTTTTTACTAAACTTAACACGCAAGAAAATGAAAACAATTTTCAAAAATAAAGCCATTTTAGAAAGAAAAAAAAAATGATCTATGCAGATACAGAGTTATGTTTCAGCTTTGTATTAATATTGTCTTGCATTGTACATAACGCATTTGTAAAGCTATTTCACCGTTTTCAGACAATGATGTAAATAATTACGAATACTACGTAAATATGCTATGTGCATCAACTTCATCAACTTTTACTATAAAGATCTGTTTAAGTTGTAAAAAAAACCAATAAGAAAATTGAGAAAAAGCAAATTAAAAAAACAAAATGTAATTCAAATTTTCCAGACTATTGTGACGTCTTCGATTGGGGTGAACCTCACCCATCTATTCAAGCGAAGTTTTATGGCTTCAAACAGACGTTAGGTGACAAGAGCACGTGGCCATGGGGTCATTGTTTGTTGTCTGGCCTCGGACAAGCGCAGACATCGGGTTTGGAATTTACAATGGCTAAAGAATGCCGGTGACAATAGGTTGACGTATAGGTGAAGCCTGTATGAAAATCGGTGCCTAGAGAATAGGGCTATGAGGCCCAGGTGGTGAGATGAATGGGAGTTTCAGAAGTTGGATGAGAATTATGGCGCCCTTGGATTCCAGACAGACGAGGAATGTGTTTGTGTTTGCCGCGCAAATGGGAGACGAAAGTGGCCCGGGGACGAGGGCAGACCTTTTGACCTGCCAATGAGGAAGACGAGGGGCGTGTTGTGAACCCGCTCCTGGTGTTTAAAAGGGGTGGATTTTGACGAGACGGGGAGAGAAGAAAAAACTTGGACGGGGAGAGGAAGAAACCTGGAGTGAGACAGATGGAGCCCTGGATGGAAACAGAGAGATAGAGCCCTGGACGGAGTAAACTGGAGAGGAGCCCGGAAAAGCAAGGGATTGTCGAGTGCCTTTCGGAATAAGGATTGAACTCCCGAGAAATAGACGGTCCGCCCGGCTTGGCATATTTATTGGACTTTTTAGTAACATATGAAGCTATTAAATACTGTTTTAATTTTAAAATGAGGCTGTGACAAATTTTCTTGTTTGCTAACTACTGATGACGTTACACTATCAACGGATATATATTATCTTTTAACACATTTTTATTCTTAATCTTTTAAATGTAATTCGCCCTAAAAACAAGATTATTCAATTTTGCACAAGCATAATGTGATTTATTAAGGCTGTTTTCGCCATATGTGCAAGAGCATGCATGACCTTTTCGCCGGGCACATTTTTGAACAGAAAAAATGCTTCAAATTTTATAAAAAATTTGTGACATTGTAACTCATGCATTTGTTTATAGTCTAGTGTTTTTAAAATTTCAAAATATTTCATAAATAATTAGTTTTTCCATTTAACATGTAAAGGAATAGCTCATTTAGCATTATAGTATAGGAGAAAAAATGTGAAACATTTTATAAAAGAAAAAATGTGTCAAAACTCCTATAAAGATGAGTAGTATGATAAAATAAGTGATTCTCTACAGGATAGTGAAGCCAGAATATAATATTAATGTTTGAGTACTTTTATATATGAAAAAATATTCATCATTTGAGTCCTATTCTTTAACATTAACCGAAAACAGCCTTAATTTAAAAGGGCTTTAAAAATCTTAAATTTATATAATCTGTTTTGTGTTTTAAAAACTAGGTTTTGTCATACAAGAAAAAAAAAAAATCTGAACCACAGATTGCTTATTAACATCTCATAAGTAACACGCGCGTGTAACATATCGAAGAAGTAAAATCTCATAACTAACGCTCAAGTAAAACGAGGACTATAGGCGAAGAAACTCGTAATTTTGAATCTAAGTCAAAGGACGAGGCGGCAATTCCCTTTCCAAATTTATTCCAGAAACAACGATTTCAAGCATGATGCATATATGTTAAAAAAATATTTACCGTATTTACTTTAATCTAAGCCGCATCTCAAATTCTCAAAATGTTTCAGTGAATAAATGTTGTCATCGATTCTAAGCCGCACCTCAAATTCTCTACATTTTTGACAACAAGTAAAAAAATTGTGTAAAAGGTTCATCGATACCCGATATTTAAGAATTTTTTTAAAAAAAAAATTAAAGAGAAATAATAAGTTAATAGTTTTATTTTTAAAAGTTAAAAACCTTCAAATAGATACATGAACCTATAATTAATCTCATAGTATCATATTTCGAAAATGATTCCTCATACGATGCTGACTTCAGAATTGGTGCCAGAGTCACCATTTTCCCACACGGTGTCGTCTTCCGTGCCATCTAATGCATTAGTTATGCAACATTTTTTTTAAAAAAATGTCTTATAGAAGAATGCAAAATAGTAGAACATTCACAAGCAAAAATTACATCGTGTTGCAGACGCCATCGACGTATATTTGTTTCATCCGTATCAAATTTTCAGCGGGTGCTGTTCTGCCTCCATTTTATATATTCTGCATATAAAATTGTCTCCCTTTTTTCTTTTTTTTCTTCTCCATTCTTGCGTCACAGTGAATTCGTCAACATTTTGATGTTAAGGTGATTAAAAGAAAACGTATACAAAAAAAATCCTTAATTCGAGCAGACAACTATGTTTAGGATAGTATGAATCCTGGAGAAAAACTGCGGAATGAGGTAAGTCATCGATGCAAGTAGGCAGAATGGACGGTTACATTTTTCCTTTTGAAAGGGGTGGAAACAATTTCCCCGACCTAACAAATGTTTTGCATTCGATTCTAAGCCGCACCCCATTTTCAGTAGCATTAACACTGGAAAAATAGTGCAGCTTAGATTCGAGTAAATGCAGTATTCTGAAATTTTTTTTAAAGGTTCAAATATATAAAGCCTTTTTTTGCATTAAAAAATCATTTTTTCACATTTCATAGTCATTTTATATTATTATAATGAATATAAAATTACTAAATTAATGTGCTAAAAATCACAAGCTTAAAAAATTAAAATTTTAAACATTAGAAAAATATATATCTTTACACATACATGCGAAAAATATTTAAACTTAGAAATAGAAATTCTAACATTTTTCAAAAGCCGAGTGATTTTCGATCAAATAAAATCTTTTGATTTCGCGGTGAAGGACAAAAAATACAGAATTCTAATCTGGTTGAAGAGATTTGAAATTTAGCAAATAATAAATTAATTCTCAGAAAAAATATGCATACAAATTAAAAATAATTTCCTCTCAACTTATTTTAATTAAGGGGTGGTGGAAAGCTAAAATCTTATTTTTTCGACAACTTGAGATTTTTACATTTTCAAATTGTATAGATTTAAACCTTTCTAAAAAATACCTTACTTTAACCTCTAGGGTAATTAGAAGCCCTTAAAACATTTTTAAATAATCGTTGAAGCTGGGCCATAACCATTTGAATAACGCGGAAAATGTAAACAAAGTGCTTCGTTTTTGCTTAAAAGTTGAACGTCTGATATAAACCAAAACATGTGAGTCTTATTATTTTTTTTATTTCTTAGTCGATTAGAAGTCTCAATGTATACATTAAAATCAATTTACCTCAAAATGCAAATTTTAAAGTTCGATGTACCTTTTCTGAGAAACTACTGTTCACATGTATGTAAATTTTTTATATATTTATGATGACTAATATATACTGAAATGAGCTTTTTGTAAAAAACTCAAAAAAATTCTTTTACAAATTTTTTTATGTGAAAAATGGGTCAAATTTTACTATATTTGATAAAATATTTTATAAATTATGAAAAAATTCAAAATTAGCCTCTAAAACCTAATTTCAGTACAATGAGAAAGGTGTACTTTAGTATAGTATGAAAAATTTCAAGCACATACATATAACATATTTTGAGAAAAGGTACATCGAAAACAGCCAATTTTGCATTGTCAGTATAAAGAGAGGTTTCCAACTCCCCTTAAAGAAAAGAAAAACCAACAGAAAAAATAGCAAAAGCAAAAAAAAGTAGCAAAAACCGGAAGTAAATAAGAGCACTACGTAAATAAACACTTGGAGAGACTGCAGAAAAGGTAGAGATCTTGCCTAGCAACACAACCCTCATTCTAATTCACAAGTGGGCCAAAAGTGCAACGCTCTTCCTGCACACCTACGCAAGATTAAAAGAAGAGCACCGTCACCCATCGTCGATTCTATTAAACATACAAAAAAAATACGTTTTTGTTTCAAAATTAAAGCCAAAATCCGGTCAGTTCAACAACCATTAACTTCGCTTTTTCTCATCGCTTTGAGACAGAGTTTACCGACCGGAAACAATGAGAATTTCGCGCGAAAGCCTATACCGACATAGAAGTGACTCTCAAATAACTTGGTATTCATTCAAATGCAGGGGTTATATTATTATTTGATTTTTTTTTAGATATTTAAAATTTTCAATATCCATCCTTGTTATTTTTACACAAATTCACGCTATAGGACATTTTTCTTGATCTTTTAGGTAAGAGTAACAAATTTCTTTATAGAAGTTCAATGTAGTTTTATGTGAATCTCCGACCTTTTTCTGATATTTAATTAATTTTTTGAAATGTTTTCTTAATTTTAACTTAGTAATTTCAACACACTACATTAATTTTTTTCAAAATATTTATGATGGTATTTGTTTTTCAAACACAAGAACAATGTAATTTCAGACACTTTTTTTTTTTAAATAGAATATTTGACTAGAAATTAACAAAGATGCATTTTTGTTTTGAAAAGGTGTTAAAAAAGTTACATTAATTTTTCATTTTAGTGGTGCTAAAATCTAAACTACAGATTTTAGCGGAATTGATTGTGGCAGTTCTAAAAATATTTTGCGAGAATCCATAACACGCACTCAGTGAGTTTTTTAAAAAAAAATATGCGTTTTTAAAGCCACTCGTGTTATGTTTGAAGAAAAAGAAGACTACTAAAAAAGCTGCACTTAAAAAATTTCTCTTTGGTATATTTACAGAACATTATATAAGAATTACTTGTACATATGCGCGTAAGGCAAATAAATATTGTATCCTCCCCTAAATATTGGGGGTATCACTAGTAGCGCACACAGGAACTTTTCAAGGGGGAGGGGGGAGGTCCGGGGTTGAAAGTTCGCCATTCTTGTATCATGCTATTTTTGATTTTGTCGTTTAGGAACAAAACACAGTAAAAAACTAATTATTGAATAAATAATTAGCATTAATTAATAAAATTAATCATTAAAATAGCAAATATTTAATTAAATTTTACGTATTATATACTTAGAATTATAACCAATCGGGAAAAAAATCAAGGGCTTGGGGGTCCGGACCCCCGTAAGTGCGCCACACTGGGGGTATCACTTAAAACTTTCAATTGTTATGAACAATATAAAATAGTTGCGATGATTCAATAATGCGATGTAGAGCAAAAGGCACAAATTTTTAATAAAGAAAAAAGTTCACGATACAAAAATAAATAATTTTATCTATATTTTACAAATAAAATTAAATCCTACAATAAATAATACTCGACAAAAATTCTCTGTTTTAAATAAAAATGTATATTAAATTTTAAAAAAGAAAGAAAACTCAAAATAAAAGTACTACTACCAAGTATCTTTGAAAATGTGAGATTTTCAAAAGCTTTGGCCCTCAAATTTATTTTCTATAGGCAATGATTATGAGACAAAAAGCAAAGAGCAATCATAAATTAATTCAATCTAAATAAATAAAATTATATCAGATTTACAATTGCTAGATTAAAAATTATTTTTTTTTATGTATTTTTTACCATCACTTTTAATTAAGATTTATTCATTAGAAAAATAGTAAAATTCCAATGTGGCATAAAATTATATATTAATTTTTTTTTATCTCGGTAGTATATACAAACATTCATCGTGTTTGAACTGAATTTTATTTCTTACTAGTATTTCTTATTTAAGAACGTTTTAAATTATATCCAAAGTATGTTATATGAAAATAACAAACTGCTGTTCTATTCAATAGCACAAAAAAAAAATCCATATATTCTAACTTATCTTCAATTACTTGAAGCTAATTAAAGTTTAATAACTGTTCTAGATCTCATTGCAATATCATATAATACGGTGCTTCTATAAGTGCGTAATGGTTCGAGTTTCCGTCAATACCAAGGTGAATCAATGCTTTTATGTATGTATGCATATGTAAAATTCGACTTTTAAATGTAATGTAGAATTACTCTTTTAGTATTTTGAAACATAAATAACCAATTGCAGAATCCATTAAATTATAAGGATATTGAGAAAAATGTTTGATTTATCAGTTTCATACTTGATAATCCAATATTTCAGAACTGAAAGTAATTTTAAAAAGAAATATATCAAAAGTATTCGAAACATGCTAAACAACGCAAATATCGAAGAAAATTTCAAAAAAGTTACAATATTAATGGGCATATTCAAGCCAAAAACAAGATCGCCGGTAATTTCAAGAAGTAATTGGATTTTGTTTTCTAAGGCGATGTTCAGAAATCGATTTAAAAGCTATCGCTAAAATAGCCTTTATAGATTTAACACGCACACATATTGATCAAATATTCCAGAAAGAAGGTTTTCATTTAACGATCGGTTGCGAGAACAATAACAAGTATAATAACATTTACTTTTTCAATGCGAGCATGATTTTATAAAAACATTTATCACGATTAATTACACTAAAACATCCGGTTTAGAATCATTTTATAATAAATGAATGTTTACGTAGTACTCCAAAGCAACATGAGGACTATTGGCGACGGATCTCGTACCTTTGAATGACGGTACAGACACGAAAACGACGTGTGTGAACTCTCTCACCCCCTCCATTCCTTCAAACTCCACACCAATTTGAGGATTGAGTTTCGACAAGTTTAATGTGTATCAACCTTTTGAAATGGCGGGTCTTTAGTGGCACTAGTATTTGAACCCACGATTCTATAGAAGAAATTCTTGCCACGAGTTCGCGACCATGATCTCTGATACCATGGTCTTTTATGAAAAAAGGAATTGTGCGGCGAAAGCAGATGTTATGCTTCCATTAAAATACAGTACGAACATTTACCATACAAAGAAATTTTCGAGAACTGAATGATTTTTTAAAATTAAAATACTTGCCTAATACTTTTATTGAAATTAAAACTTAACTGAAGAATGTAAACATATCCGAAATAAAATTGACAAAGTATCTAGTTTTTTTAACTCATGTAGTTAAACATAATTCTGTTTGATGTTACATGTGTAACGTCGTCAGTCATTAGTACATAAGAAAATTTGTCACAGCCATATTTTAATATTTAAATAGTATTTAATAGCTTCATTAAATAGGCCAAAGCTGGGCGGACAGTCTTTTTCACTCGAGGTCAATCCTTATTCCGCAAGGCACTCGACAATCCCTTGCTTTACCGGGCTCCTCTCTAGTTTTCTCCATGGTTCTCTGTTTCCATTCCGGGCTCCGTCCGTCTCACTCCAGGGCTCTATCTCCAAGCTTCTTCTCTCTCCGTTCGTTCAAGTCTCCTTCTCAGTTTTCTCTCCGTCCGTTTCCCTCTTCTCAAAATTCACCCCTTTTAAACACCAGGGGCGGGTCCACCACACGCCCCTTGTTTTCCTCATTGGCAGGTCAAAAAAGAAAAAGTCTGCCCTCGTCTTCCTCATTGGCAGGTCAAAAAAAAAGGTCTGCCCTCGTCCCCGGGCCACTTTCGTCTCCCATTTGCGCGGCAAACACAAACACATTCCTCGTCCGTCTGGAATCCAAGGGCGCCATAACTCTCATCCATTCATCTCACACCTGGGCCTCATAGCCCTATTCTCTATGCAACGACTTGCATACAGCCTTCGCCTATTCAAGACTTTCATACAGGAATGCCTATTGTCACCTGTATTCTTTAGCCATTGCAAATTCCAGAACAGATATCCGCGCTTGTCCGAGGCCAGACAACAAACAATGACCCCATGGCCACCTGCACTTGTCACCCAACAGCTGTTTGGGGATGAATAGATAGGGTGACTTCAGAAGAATAGATAGGGGTGGGGTTCGCCCCAATCGAAGACGTCTCACACATGTATCAAAACCCAACATTTTAGTATTGGTAAATAATGAAGAGTGACAATCGTTATCGGTTAAAATATCCGTTGTGTTCAGAATCCTAATCCATCTCCCCCCCTCCAATAATTTCCACACACAAACATATTTTAGCATACAGCTTCAAAATAAAAAGATTTCCCCAGATTTTTTTTGTTTGACTTTCAAAAAAAAATTCCCCATCAACATTTAATCAACTGTTAATAAAATGAAAGCGGAAAAACTCTAGTTCCTCTATTCGATAAGAGAGTATTCATCTTTATAAATAAGAAATTACTTGACATATATAATCTTTCTTTTCCTTTGTACATTAAAATTCTATCAAGATCATTTTAAAGCAATTTCGTCCCAATTTTAATCATGCACAAATAACGAAATTTGGAAAATATCTGGCTTTAGAAGTAGATGAAAAAAATGGTATACGTAATGAGGAGAAAACACTTTGTATTCATGTCTCTAGAGAAGAATCAAAATCATTAAGTTGAAAGTGAATGTCACAAGCATCTTTCTCGCGCGCGATTTAAAAAATTTATAATATACTTTCATAAAAACACTTACAATTTCGGAATAATTTAAATTCTCTTAAGACAGTGGTTTCCAAAGTAAAGTATGGGTAGCCCAGAGGTATGCAGGTGATATTGAAGAAAATTAGATTCATCAGGCGCATGCGGAAATTGCTTATGCCCAGCAGGTGATATTTGGAAGTACACGAAAGGAGAGTATGTTTATTATGTCGTATATATTACGGGGTACTTATAATAATTTTCGTTTTAGAAACACGCAATCAAAGTTTGGAGACCACTCTCCAAACTTCTTTGGAAATCTTTTTCTCTTGGAGGATACTATGTTTTACATTTTTCTTTTTTCACTAGCAAAGAATTTATCTGCCCTCTTCAATTTCTGAAAAGAAAAGAAATCCATGCAAGATTTATTTTCCATCTCTTAATTTTTTATAATTATCTCATCTGATTATAGTGAAATAGTTTCAGAAAAAAAAATCTTTCTTTTTCCTCCTATGACACCACTCTGATGATTTTCTTTGCAATTAATATTTAAAAAATATTTAACATTACTTTAAAAGGCAGGAAAAAAGGAAAACATTTTTCTTTTATGCATTCTTTCAACAGGCATATAGACTAAACTTGAAAATTATAAATGAAAATAACATAAGTTTACAACGTTGAAGGATTCTGTGAGTAAGGAATTTTTTCAATCCACACCAACTCTGAATCAGAAATCTTAAATATTATTGACTGCCCGTTAGCACTATAGACACAAATTATTTCTAATTATATAAGAACAGTAATTTTAGAGAAATTATCCAGCTAATACTTTCCTTTGGTGTTTTCTTTTAGGAAATGGAAATTTTATTTTCCTAAACGACAAGCATTCTAATTTTCTCTCTTCAAAGAGCTTAACTTTGAACAAATTTCCTGGTGCAAGCATTATTTTAGGTCAAGCAATATTCATCATTCAAAAACATTTTGAAGCCCGAAATTCATTCATGGACCAAGACACACAACAAAATAAATGTAACTATAATTTCTTTTTTTGTTTATAATATTAAAAAAATTTTCAACACATTTTTAAACCTAAAAAACAATCCTTTTCTCATTTCATATTTTTCTGGCTAAGAATAGATTTCTCTATTTTTATTGGTATTTTACATCCTTTTTCTATTAATTTTTGTACTCTAGCCTTTTTAAATCTAAAATAGACAACTTTTTCAAACAAATTCCCCCCATAGTGCTTAATATCTTGCACTTAATGCCTGAAAATAAAATTTCAATAAAAAATTGTACTTGAAATCACCTGCATAATCTGAATATAAATAAAGCATAATACAAATGCATTTGTTTGTAATTTAAAAAATAAATAAACTGATATTTTCGTACAATACATCATAGAAAAATTATGTAAAAATATTAAATGAGTACAATTAAAGTATTTTCTGATAAAATTTTGATATTGTTCTTTTAAAAATATACTTAAAAGTGAAATTCCTTTTACATAATAAAAAAATACAAACTAAAAATTGTTATTCGCTTAATGTTTACTTTAATTTGAAGAATGAGTAGAATATACATATTGAACTGCATACACAAAAAATATTTAGCTTACAAGGTGAAATTGCCGAATCGTAGACCATTTTAAAAAATTCTACAAAATCTTTTTTCTCTCAATTAACGCTTTGTTTTTATGTTTAAAGAATTATTATAGAAAGATAAACATTTTAAAAGCAGAAGCTTCCCCCTCCCCCCCACAAATGAAAAATTAACACATGAAAGATAACCATTTATTATCCAAGCTTCATTTACAACTCAGAAGATGCCTTTTTAAAAAACAAATGCCAATTTTTTTATGATATTTATAACCCTAAATCTACTTGAAATCTAGAATGAATAAGTCCTATATACACCTTTTTACTTCATTTACTTTCATTCATTGAAAAAAGAGCAAATTATCCTTAAAGCCAAAAAAAAAACACACACATTTACTGTTAATGAATAGAATTTAAATAACATGTTATAATAGTAAACATTTTCATGTACTTAAAATTAATCGCATTTAAAATTAATAACCATGATAATGCTTCAACTACGGTTAATTTATAAATTTTCAAGAAAATTTCTTCAAAACATGATCAAAACGATAACCCTTCTGACAAGTACCTCAGAAACATTCAATCCATAATAACATGAATATTGCAAAACAATTATATAAACAAACAACTGTCTGATAACCCAATACTTCCAAGGATGTTGAATTTGAAAGCAGCATGATTAAAAAAATATAACGGCAACATGACCAACATCAAAAACAAGATTTACCAAGTTTATCAAGAATTTAATTACACTATTTTTAGAAAAACACTTTTCCCTTTGAAACTACAGTTACTATGTACCGCTACAAAAGTATGTACATTAGAATTTTTAAGCCAGACAATACTTTCTAGAACTTATGTGTATCTTACATTTATTATACTTAAAATATAGATTCAAAAATTGCTTCAAGGTTCAAACGCTAATGTGTACACATTAAAATCATTAGAAATTTAAAAAAAAATATTTTGAATATTAATGACGGTATTATCAAAATCTTACTTGTCCGGAATATGCAGCCCAGTGTATAGGGGTCCAATTTCGGAAAGGATCTTCAGACCAAATAAGCGCCGGTTGAGAAGTCAAAATCGAATTTACAATTTGTATTTCACCATCTCTACAACATTTGTGAACTGGATATTTATTAGAAAATTCGATTTCGTCAAAAGAACCGGCTTGTACACCGTTATGAAACATCGTTAAACAATTAAGTATTTACTCAAAATGAAAATGAATTAATAAATACTGTGTGAGAAAAAATGCGTTAAACTGCGATTGAAATTTTATATAAGAAAGAAAATTATTCAATACTTATAGCACACTCAACAGTCACGTTCACCAACTAACATACGTTTCTATCGATTTGGCGCGGATTTTTACTACGGATCTTCACGATCCGGGTTCTCATATGGTTGCTGTAAAGAACAAAAGGTCTCGCCAAGGATGTATGCCAAATGGCTTTTTTTCACAAATCAGGGTGAAAGCAATGTTTTTCTGATTTTTTTATTTAGTTCATAACACACACACTCGTACTTCTTTTCACTTTAGAAAATAAGCTTAGTTACTAAGGGAAAAGTGATAAAAATAGTTCTGTTTCATTTACTCAGTTTTTTTCTTTTTCTCGAGAAGTTAATGGACTTGTTTTGTAATACGAATTATGGGAGGTTCCCGAACTTGTGTCAAAACATAAAAAAGATGGAATTATATCGAACCTTCGAATTTTTTATTGTATTTCACAGATAGTAATTGTAAATTTAACTACACACACAATCACACACACACAAGAGGCTTTTATTATGAATTAATTTTTTATCTGTTTATATATATATATACTTTTCGTATTATTACTAGAAAGTACATTTTGTGGATTTTGGAAGCGATTCTTTCATTTTATTTTAATTTATATTTTTGAAAAAATTACCCTTTTTTAAATTTTTTGTGCGAATGTTTACTCTCTTAATTGTATATTTTTTAAAATATCAAACAAAAGAAATTTAATTTTCAAACATATTTCTGAAACCAATATTAAAATCGTTTGGCTTTAATTTTGGGAATAAATTTTTAATATAATTGCAATGCATGTTATATAATAATATTGCAACTTTCAAATATTGGGATACATAATTTTTTTCATTAAATGAAAACTTTTAACAAAAAACAAAGGGGGACAGAAATATTTTTTCGTGTTAAAGGATATTGTGGAAAACATATATTCAACAAAATTAAGAGGCTATTATATAGAGTGCATTTTATTTACATACATGCGTATATATACAGTGGGCCACAAAAGTGTTCGCACACTTGCAATTTCTTATAAAATTTAATGTTTTCGACAAATAAAAATTAATGTAATGGAATTTTTATATCTGAACATGTTTTTAATAATATAAATTAATTTTTTAAAATAGCATAATTATTTTTAAAAAAAATTAATAATCAAAAAGCTACTAAAAAATTACGCCACCAAAGTCTTCGTACACTGAACAAAAATCTCATCTTAGCTTTAAATATTGCACTTCTTTCTTAATTTAGTACTTAGTAGGATATCTTTTAATGTTTACAACAACTTTTAAGCGTCTTGGTATAGATTTAATAAGTATTTTGTAATTTCTGTATGTTTTCTTTTTTTTTTTACATCAAATAAATTCCACTGGGCTAAATAAAGTGATCGAGGTGTTTTCATAATTTGGGGAGGGTTATAGAGACACCAGTGGGTACGTTGGGAAAAAAATCTAGGCGTCATTTCCCATTAAAAATGGAAATGTCTATAATATCAAAATTTTGGGCAGATAATTTATAATTTCTCTTTATAATATTTAAACAGAGCTCATGATTCACAATACCATCAAAAAATACGAAATTACCTAATTCTGATGCCAATTTACACCCCCCAAGAATATTTTTTTTTTCCTGCTGTAGCATGGACGTGGAGGAGTTCTTGTTTCACATAAATTCATGGGATTAAACTCCTCATTTTTTCCTTTACAAGCTATATATGCCCATCGGAACCAAAAATGTTGAATTCTCTGTCAACTCAATCAATTTGCTGTCCATTCTGAATTTTCTGAAACTTAATCCCAAGAATCTAATTGGATCAACAAACCATGGAGGTGGAAGTGTTCTTGCGTGGGGCCTCAGAATTAGGTAATTTGGTATTTTTTGATGATATTGTGAATCATGAGCTCTGTTTAAATTTTTTAAAGAGAAATTAATTATCCGCCCAAAACTTGGATATTGAAGACGATTTCATTTTTTAACAAATAATGACCCAAGCGCACTGCTCTCAATGTACACCACTGGTGTCTATAAATATAACCAAATTATGAAAACACTTCCTCAATCACTTTATTTAGCCCAGTAAAACATATTTGATGAGATTTTGATGTAAAAAAAACATGTCATATAAACACATAATGTGAAATAAAAACAATAATCACAGATGAATGGAGTAAAATCGATGCAGAAACTACAAAAAACTGATTAAATCTATACCAAGACGCTTAAAAGTTGTTGTGGACACTGAAAGATATCCTTTTTAATTAAATTAAGAAAAATACACTATTTAAAAGCTAGGTTCAGATTTTTTTTTTTAAGTGTACGAAGATTTTTTTTTGTGGCGCAATTTTTTAGTAGCTTTTTGATTATTAATTTTTTTAAAAAATAGTTATACTATTTTTTTTAAAAAAATTAATTATGTCATTCCATTAAGAACAAGTTGCAGATATCATAAAAAAATTCCAATTTCAATTTATTAATTTTTATTAGTCGAAAACATTAAATTTTATAAGAAATTGCAAGTGTACGAACACTTTTGTGGCCCACTGTATACATGCATTTATTAAATAAAAATCAATGAAAAAAAAACATTCATTATGAAAATTTTACAAAATTTAGCAAATAAAAAATCTTTAGAATTGAGATTTAAGAGGTGTAAATGAGGGGGTTTTTCAATATTGCAGAAAGAAGGAAAACTTGGCTATGAAATACCTCTAGCCTGTGACAAATTTTTTTATCTGTATTTCCCCTTCCACCACAAAACGCTACAAAAAAACATTTCATCCCCATCAGTTGGTTTTGGAATTTCGTGAAGTACCCCGCAGTATGAAAAAAAATCAATGAGTTTATTTCATTTTTTTTTTTTTTCTATTTTAGAAAAATTTTTTGAAAAGAGTGCAATAAAAAGAGCCAAGGGGGAAAGCAAACTTATTTTTTGCTTAAATTGAAGATGGAGTTTTTAAGGCCATTTATCAAAACAGAAGACAAAACGGATAAAAAGGGAAAAAAAGAAAAAAAAAAATTGTGGTGTGTGTGATTTTTGTAGGACTGCAGATACTGAACATTATTTTTTCAAGACTTGTTTTTACAAAATTTAAATTTTTTAACTTTGAAGATTACTGTTATATTTCCTAAATCTGTAATTCCATTAATCAGTTAGACGATTATATCCATTATATTTTTATGTTATTTCAAAATTTGATTTCAATTTTGGTTTATTTGTAAAAGAAGACGACAAACAAAGAACATTTTATATACATAACAGATTCTACAAGCTAAAAAAAGTATAACTCCCAGATGACTTGTAGGTATCGGATCATGGCAGGATGTCTTGAGTCCGAGCCCAGACCATTGCCCCCCGGGGGGGCGCCCAAAAACGTCGAAAGCTAAACTCCTCCGTTGGGTGGTAGTTGGGAGAGGGGGGTCGGTTCCCTGCACTTGACCATGGAAAAAAAATTACGAGGCCGTCGCCGCCCTCTTAGAAAAAGGGGACGCGTCAATATTTACCCCCGATGACTTTTTAACGCCATCATTCATTTTACAATTGTTTTAGAATTTCATCACTTTTTTTTTTTAATCAAAAATTGTGAAATTTTTAAAGCAATTAAACGAAAATTTAACCTATGACGCCGCTATTGGCCGGGCCCACTTTCCCCAAACCCGTATACGCGACCCCGGGTGCATGAGCACATGTTCCGTCAGGTGGTCGGTTTGACGGCCCCCGAAGTTTCCCGCGCTTTACCCCTTTTTCGACCCACTGGGGGGGGGTTAGAGTACCCTTCAGCCCGGGGTTTAACCCCTTACCTGTGGAGGGGGATTTCCAACCACCAGCCATGGGTAAACGAAAAATTTTGGATGTTTAGTTTTTCATTAATTTTTGTATACTTTCAAAACCAATCTTTTCCACACAAACTGAAATTAAAAATTTATATGATTAATTTGAACTATTTTCTCAAAACCCTTGATGCCCCATTTGACTCCCGAAAAATATATTTCAAATTTTATAACTTTTTCAATTTTACATTTTGGGTTATTAATACTTTGACAAGACTGAACTAATGACACATCTCAGAGTCCGTTACCCAACCACTAGGCTCAATGGTGGATGTGGAAGGGAAAAGTAGTGGCAGCGGGGTCCCCGTCAATTTTGCCTAATACGAGGCGCCTTTAATTTGATTTAAAAAAAAAAAACTAATTTGTTTTAAAAGTTCAACGTAAAAATTTTAAAATTTCACCCATAAAATTGTTAAAGTTGAGGGAATAAAAACCTAAATTATAATGAAAAAAAACTAACTTTTTGGGAAATATTACAGCAGTTTTTTCCTGTTTTGATTTTGTTTTCTAGAAATATTTCGATGATTTCCCCCCCTTTTTAAAATATTTATTTTTCCCTGAATTTTTTAAACATTAATTAAATTCTGGTTTTGATATTAAAAAAACCAGAATTAAAAACCAAAAGTAAATTTAATTTTTTTTGAATGAAAAAAAAACCTTATTAAATGATTTTTTAAATTAAAAAAACCGCTGTTCATTATACAAAACCCTTTTTTAAAGTGAAAAAGATTTAGGTCAGACGGGAATGGGAACAAAATCAAAGTTCAAGTACGTCACGTTCAACTAATGGGGATGTCTTAGTTGATTTTGGGTTTGAGTCCCGAT
>BMAV01015182.1:0-10434 GCA_019973955.1 Trichonephila inaurata madagascariensis
CTCGATCATAACAAGTTAACTTAGATTTCCTTTGCAAATAAGTATTTTTGTAAAATAAAGACCCGAAATCGTTTCATAAAATTTAATCTAATTGTACATGTTTTTCAACTCCATTTAAATCTAGTAAACGAGTATTTACATTTGCTATTCATAACTTAGGAAAATCAAGAAGAGTTTAACATTCCATTATTAATCAATTATAAACTCTATAAAGTTTTATAAAATTGTCGAGTTATTCTTCGGGCGTATATCACATTCTGTTGCCTTACTAATAAGAGATTATGCAATTTTGTGCATGGAACATGATCTTATAGAAATCAATCAAGTAAATGTTTAATTTTTTTACTTTTTCTTAAAGTCTTTAATAAAATGACCTATTAAGAAATTAAAAGCTTACCTTATTTCTCTATATATAGAAAAAACGCTTTCCTCGTTGCTGTAATAAATTTATTAATACAAAAGGTATAATTAGTAAAAATGGGTGAAAGTTTTGAATTTAACTGAAGAACAACTATTTGCCTAGGACTCTACCTTTCAGAGTTTTCTCGAAAAATCCACTTACGTCATAGATGGTGACGTGTTACAGATTTCTCCAGTAATATCCAGAAGCAACATTATGGTCGCCATGTCACCAAAAAGGATGTCAACATGATGCCAAACAAATTGAGATATTTTTTTGTGTACCTGTAATCGTTGGAAACAACTATGCTTTTCTTCTGTGAGAACACATCAAAGACAAATTAATAGAACTACATAATGCATTTAAATTACAGTTTTACAATTTGAATAATGAATGTGAACAGTTGTATAATTTGTACAATAGGGATTGGTCCACCGTTAGGAGGACAGGCGGTATCCCCACCCCCACCCCAGTATACCTTAAAATAAATTTCAGTTTACATTTAAATATATCATACTCATTATTCAAATAAGTTCTATTTGCATGCAAGCTCACGTTTGAGATATTCCATTTTCTCTACATATCCTTGGAAAACACGCCGAACAACCTCCTCCCCTTGAATTGATTTTTAAGATTTTTGGCATATTATTACTAAAGAAAGCCAATTATGTTCCAAGTTAAAACCAACAAGCATTGCACAGTCTTGCCTAAATGTTGGGTACATTTTACATATGAGCTTTGTATTTTAACTGAAGAAACTATACAAGAGATAAAAAAAAAAAGATTTGCTTTGATTTGATTTTAATGTATGTCGCACTATGAAGCAATACGAAGGCTTTTGGCAGAATGTCCAAAGGAACCAAGCTCACCCAAAGGTTGTTAAGAGCTACAAACCAGTCCCTCGAGAAACAACCATACCCACGTAAAGACTTTATTGAAAAAAAAATCAAAGTTTACATTTTAAACAGCAGAAGATTGAAAAATAACATACAGTAAAACGTCATATATCCGAGCTTTTATTATCCGGAGCGTCAAATATCCAGACCAGTTCTTTTTTTTGTCAACTACATGTACCGTATATGAATACGTTTTCGAACCGTGTAATGCTCAACAGTTGTTTCGCGTGAGGCCAAAAGTGACGGGAAAACTCAAGGTCAGAGATATTTGGGGAATTTTAGTTGAGTGATTTGGCAGACATCTGCGCGGAATATTATGTCAGTTTCTTTCTAAGTAAGGAGGTGTATACGTGCTCTTTTGTTGAGTTGTGAACTGATATGGCTTCGAATTCAAAACGGAAGCGCAACGTCTTGAACATAGAGACAAAACTTGAAATATTGAACCATCTCGCGAAGGGAAAAATTGAAGCGTCTCTAGTACAGTTTGATAATGTTGGAACGTCCACAGTTTCTGACATAGTAAAAAGTCGAGAAACCATTTTAAATTTTGCGTCGAAACATGACTCAAAAGATGACTCGAAGAAAAGAAAAACTTCTGACGCGTTTTCTGCGTTAGAGACAGTTATGTTGTGGTACGAACAACAATAAGAGAAGGCTGTCCTACTTAACTACTGCTGTTCAAGAGAATCAAAGACCTTGCAGCGAACAAACGAAGGTGTACAATGGTACAGCGAAAAATGAGTGATTATTTTCCACAATAAAGGTAAAATTGCGACCTAGTTTGCTTTTTCTTCAAGTACGTTTCCCGCATGGGATGATTTTCAATATTCGTATAGTATCCAGTTTCATATACTACATGGGTCGCATTCTATTTTCGGTTATCCGAACAATCGCGTATCCGAACGGTCTCCGGTCCCAACTGATTCGAATAAACGACGTTCTACTGTAATACAAATTTAACGATTACTATACAATATATTTACGTAAACGTATACACAATGCCGCTCCACCCATTATGGTGGTTATGACACTCGGCTTGTAATCGAGTGGGTTCGAATCCCCAGTAAGGCATGGATGTATCTTCGGGAAAAGAAATCAGACTTTCGCCGGTTTAGGAAAGCAGCGTACTTCTATTCTTTGCTGGGATCATCGTTTGTAATAAAATCTGTATTCTTCAGTGATCGTGTTATATGCTTTTTTCATTTATCTTTCGTATGTATCCCAGCAATAAACACACGACACAATAACGTATACACAATACAATATATACCAAGAAAAAATAACAATAATAAAGAAAAGAACACATAAAAATTGGCAATGAACAACGGTCAAATGACGAAGATGGCACCTAAAATGTCACTCCCCCTATCCTGACTTCCACACCATGCCAATGAAAGATATTGAGCTACGACAAATTTAACGCGAATAGGCCTGTCTGCCCATTGGGTCTTCAGTGACTCAAGGTTTTAAAACCACGACTCGACAACGCCGTCCTCCATTTCATGACCATGACCAAGTAAGATGGTCTGACCCTAAGCTCTAAATCCAACCCACATATTTTATCACAGCTGTATAACGAAGTTTGTATGAATTTATCGCATTCTATAAATTGTAAAAAAATATAACACAGGAAAATTTAATTTGTTATATAAGTCGGTGTTTTAAAAAAGTAAATGAATTTTCAGAAAAGGTTTAAGATAAAAACTTAGAATATATTATTCAATACAGCATTCACAGAAAATAAGGCGACCATTTTTTTTACATTGAAAAGAAGGACGGATGCGCGCGAAAAATTTAAGAAAAAGTTACAACGTATATGAATCATTTTATTAATTCAAATAAAAATAAGCTAATTACGCTTGCATTCCTTTTAATTATTTACTTAAACGAGTATTTTTCCATTGAATATTTTTTTTTGTCAATATATCATTTTCTAATACATCGGAAATTTCAGAGCAAAAAAATGTATTTCATACTGAATTTTACAGTAAGTACTGCAACTAAAATATCATAATTCAATCTTGATTTCTCACTTGTCCAAAAATCATTGAATTGAAAAAACTCTTTCAACTTCTGCATTAGTTCCAAGGCAGCATAACGTGAATTCAACAAGAATAGCTAAATTATCACATAGAAAGTGTTCATTTTTGAAATAATTAAGTACTTCCACCGACCTTTTATCAATTTCAGCATGTTGATTTTCCGTTTCCAATTTATTAGAATTTAAATATGCATTTCAGTCTTCTAATTTCTTCTTACAGACAATTGTCATCAATTTTAATATCAGGCATTTCTTTCGATAAAAACTCTGTTTCTCTAAACAATTTTCTATATCTGCCCGAATTTATTTGGGATGAAGTAAAAAAAAACCATTGAAAACTATTATTTCCTGTGATATTTGTTTCAGTCCATTCTTCAACATATTGGAAACACGTTTGGCTCTAATCTCTGAATAGAGATTAACAAATCAGTTTTAAAATATTGAAAAGGAGGACACTTTTCGAGGAAGGACAGAACCTATAAAAGGAGGACTGTCCTCCCTAAAGGAGAATGGTTAGTCACCTTAACAGAAAAGCAACATAAATAAAAAAAATTTATTTAAAAACACCATCGAGGCTCATGTTCAATACCGATTAAAAAATCGCCTTAACGCTTGATTAACCATTTACTCGAAAGTGTTCTCTGTCATCCTCTTTGACAAATGTAAATAACTTTTTTTCTGTTCAGTTAGACACTTCAACCTCTAATTAAAAGAGAAAATTAAGTAACGTACACCAGTTAAAAAATGTCAAGAATGTCCACTAAAAAAGTGTTGATATCCTTAAACATTTTTTTATTCCACTTCTATACAGGAGAGAGTATTATTCCACGTTAACTTACTTTAATTTTTAATCTATGGATAATAGGTAAACTGATATATTTCATTGAGATGTTTCACGAGCGAGCTACAAAAGACTTACCTTGATAAATATATCTTGCGACTTAAATTCAGAACTAGTACAAATATAAGATTACTGCGGTTTTTCTCGCTTTGCAACTTGCGTTTTTAAAAGAGCATTATTGCATAGTCTTACCAGCAAGACTATTTTGATGAAGTTCTGATATCTTCATTTACATTGACAACGTACAACAATTGTAAGTACTTATACTTAAAACTGTTATTTATTTAATTTATTTTTTTAAAAAATCCTGAGATATTTGTCTTCATTGCACAAACTATTTAATTAACCCTCTGACGGGAACATCCGTCTCTCAGGCGGGCATGATTTGCCTTGATGCCTGTATATACGCTATGGAGGGATTTTTTGGGGGGGCTGCCTTAACATCTTCATTTGGGATTTTCCCCAGTAGAGTATTTCGGGTGGTACAGGGTGATTTTTTCAACTCACGATTTTGTGCGATTTTTCTTATCTATCCCATCTATCAGACGAATATTCCTATAGTTTTTCTGTTTGGTTGTATTATTTTAATTACTTTTACCTGAATATAAATAAGTTTTAATCAGTTTTATAAAAATAGTATACAAGTTCTAGTGATAAAAATATATTGTTGTACTTGATTTAACCCAACACCTCTTACTTTAGACATACTCAATTTCATGAGCTATAAAACATTTATAAAACAGTTCTTAAGGTAAAAAAATTCAAAAAAAACGTATCCGTCTGTCTGACGGATGTTCCCTCATATGCAAAAAATTTACGTTCCGGCCAGAGGGTTAAATCAGAGTTTGAAGAAGGAATCCTCCCAAAAGTGTTTTTGGTGGAAAAGTTTTTAAAAAATCTTAAAACTTTTCTTAGTTCTGATTGTGTTTTAAACCAAACTTTTGCGTGAGATTCTTACATTATTAATCAGCTATTTTTATACAGCAAATTATAGCAATTTCTTAAACAAGAAATCAGTCGTACAAATAAAAGCTCTAAAATACAAGAATTCATATTTTTAACTTACGTGATCGTTATTCCAGCATCAAATAAATTAAAATGTAAAAAAAAGTATTTCTCTCTCTCTCTCTCATAATATTTATCTCTTAGTAGCAGCATTAGAAAAATATTTGATTTAGGAATTCCTCAGACATCAGCCGAAACTGAGAGAGGATTTTCTGCTAGGGTTACTCATAACAAAGCCAAAATCTGAATGACAAAAGCACAGATAACTTATTTTTGCTCAAATAACACTTTAAAAAGTAACAATTAACATATTTTATACATTTTTTGTATTTTTAGATGAATGTATAATTTATATGTATCCTTATTTTATATAATTTTTACTGACCAGAAAATCCCGGGAATGGAAAAAATCAGGAAATCAGAAATCCTAGCATAAGAAGTAGAAGAATAAATGATAAAATAGCAACCATGTATAAGCAAATTAAATTCAAATGCTTCACTTAATTTTTCAGTTGAATAAAAGAAAATATACACAATAACGAATGAAACCACGATTTGGTATAGTGGATGGCATGTTTCCCAGAATAAGAATAAATATATTAGTTAAAGTATGAAAATTGACCTATAATCTTTTTCACTATATAAATTGAATTTACAAAAGAACCACTAGAATGTAAAATAAAGTGTAAATTTAATCTCCAGAATACCATTGGTTCCCGTGCCTGATTTTCCTAGAAATGAGATACGCGCATTTTCCGTCTTTATTTGTAAAATCCAAGTCTTTCCATGAAATCATTTAAAATTAAGTATGCTTGACTTATCGAATCAAGAAATGAATGACACAATTGATTGCCACCGAATAAATCACAAACACTAATTCATGTAAAACAGAGCAGTACCCGACATTTATAATCGAAACCTGAAAATGAATTAATAGTTGGAATGTATTAGGAAAATTCGGTCCTGAATCAATATTATCCACATTAAACACAGAAACATTTTCACTGAAAGTGCTAAACTGTTTGTTATCTTTCACAGTATCAGTTATTGGTTCACTTGAAGTTTAAAAAAATAATGGGCGTTTTAGACTCTTAGTGCTTTTTACAAATAGACCGCCCCCCCCCCATGTGGCAAACAATTTCCACGCTGTTGGAAAATAATGGCTTATGATTTAATCATCTCAGAAATGAGTCATCAGCTGCTGCTTCACAGGAGTAGCAATGTGCGGGGAAGCACCATCTTGCATAAATATTGTGTCATCCATACACTGAAGATGCTGGTATACCAGAAGGATACGATTTCTCAAAAGCGCTTCATACTGTTTAGCAGTAATGGTGAAGGTAAAGGGACCTACAGGTGTTATCTCTTCGAAGAATAATGGACCAATGGCAAACGCTAACGTTATTCCACAGTACACAATGACCTTTTCAGAATGAAGAGGTAATGGCTGTAGCAGGCTTGGATTTTCAGTTACCCATATCCTGCAATTTTTCTTATTTACAGAAACTTTTAAAAGGAAATGAATTTCATTAGACCATAAAATAATCCAAGAGCATCCATTATCCACTTTCATCCAAGCAAGAAATAGTACAAAAGATTCACGTGCTTCCAGGTCAGAGGTAGCAATTGCTGCTCAAGAACAGTATAAGATGTTCTGTAGGATTTTACTCACCGTGTTGTTAGGCATATCCAGCATTCGGTCAATTAGGGTTCAATGCTGGTTCATGTACTGCTGTTCGTCTGTTCTTGTAAGGCTGTAGCTTCCTCTTTGACCGCAACGGGTTTTCGTCCTCTACTTATTCACATATTTCGTCCTCTACCTATTTCACATTAAATGAACCGATCTCTTCGAATTTTTCTATCATTTTCGGCAGGCAGTTTCGTGGTCATTGAGCCGGATTTTAAACCTTTTAATGTTGGAAACTTCCTGGCAGCTGTTAAAGCACAGTCCCTGTTTCAATAAAGAAGCCCTTCCAGGACAGCATGATTCTTCTTTGTTAGAGTCATGCTGAAGAACCCAGGCAAAATATAATGTGTGCCACTAGCACTTGGCATTTTTATTATAGCCATGATTCGGTGTTCATGAAATATCTTCATAATTTACATGTTCCCATCTTTACAGTGTCACCTATCTGTACCTATTTTTGCCAAAAATTTCCATTGCCTCTCGTTTGTTCTAGTAAAATATGAAATCCTTCCAACCAGTAGCTTTAACCCTTTAGCGGCAGTGGCTAATAGGTCTAGCCACATATTAAAATTTTTTTTCTCCAAGCGGGTATTGGATATTTAGTCTATCCATATGCATTAATTGTAGCTAAAACGCATAAAAATTAATGCGGATGGCAGCACGATACCTTTTTTTGCATTTCAAGTCCTCTGATGGGTAGTTAAAAACAGTTTTTCTCGGTGTAAATCTACAAATTGTATTTGGATTACTATAAATAAAATTTCTGATCTTTGAAAAAAATTCCGACATGTGTTTTAAGTATACTTTTCTCTCATCTGAATGAATTAAGCAAATTTACAATAAAAAAAGGTTTTATTTAGGTTTTTGGAAAGCTTTTATATGTGGATAGAGGCTCTATCCACTGCCCACATAGAACAGAAAAATGACCTAGAAATTTTCGCTTTTTCTCCACTCGAGAGAGAGCACTTAGAATCATGCGCGAATGTTGGGGGTCGGAAATATAAACAAACTTTGTTTACAATATGTGGTACAATATTCTCGGGTTCAAAAATCTTTCATTACAGCATTTCTGCTCGAAGAAAATGTTTGCATATTATAAAGTTTAACAGCAAATAGCTCATCAAATTTGTGAAATAACTAATTTAAATTCTCAAAAATATTGCTTTAGTTTTAACTTTTTATACTAAAATTAAATAAAATATAAAATTTGGATATATACAAATTTTAATGTATATTCTAAGTGTTCTATATATATTCTAAGTAAGTAGTCTATGTTGTACAATTATTTTTTATTATTATTTAATTACACTTATACTTTGCATTTAATTGTTATTGAAATAGTTATCAGCATAAATGTTAAATTTTTCATTAAAAGTTTATTGTGATATAATTCATTATTTCTGTCCTGAAAAGTAAGTTAAATGTCTTAAGTGCGCAGTGGCTATAACGTCTAGTCACCACCCAGGGAAAAAACCCTCTATCAGATATTTTTTGTGTGACTAAATAACGTTTATAGAGGATGAGAACATTATATTTATCAAGTACTTTATCACAGAAAATTGTATTTTAGCTGTGTGCCCGTTAAAGGGTTAAAGTTAGAATGTTTTGAAAACATAACTTTAATTATAATCACCCGGTATATATTTTTTTGCATCTAATACAAGTCCACATCGTTAATCACGTTGTTCTAAAAATTTCCTGGAAACTTTGCTGATGTCTCCAAAAGAAAATAATTCAGATTTTTAGTGAATATTTTTGTAAAATCCAATTGGTTAATCCAGGTGGCCAACCCAGGTCCACCTGGAATAATTTTGCGGCCCGCGAGATTTATTACAACTTTATAAAGTACGATTATATTGTTCAATATTTTTATTTTTAGTGTTGTGTTTTGTAACAAATATATATCCCATACCTGCTTCTGATTTTATGCATATTCGTACTTAGAAGTGAGCAATATTGCATTGCAGCGATGGGCGAGGCCCCCTAGCATCACGCATGAGTCCTGTAGCTATAATCGCTCTGTTTATTGCTAGGCATATTTGATCATTGCATTATTATTATTAAATTATCAGCGTTTGTATACATCAAAAATATTGATAATAATAATTCATTCCGGTTCAAATTTCCGCTCCAATATATGTTTTGAATGGGTCCAAATCTAAAATAAAGATATATTCGTATGCGGCCCGTGAGACTATGATGTTTCTTCCGAATTGTACTGCATGATGATTTGGGTTACCCACCCCTAGCTTAATCCCTTAACTGACGATTAAAAGTTACGCGATTCGCGCCATAGCGTCTCCGTTTTTCACTTAGACACGCGTATGCAGTAAATCGGAGAAAAACAAAAGGCTTAACTAAGCAATTCTTTTCCCTGAAATAAATAAATCCTTTGCTAACACCCTCAAGGTCCTTTTATTGCATTCCAAAGTATTCGGAATAGTTTTACTGATGAAGAAAAGTATCGTATTTCGGAAAGATGTATATATACGTCAGAAGCAGTTACCGCACCGGTTGAGCTAGAGGTATATATACGGGGTGGTAGTTAAAGCAGTTCTTCTCAAACTTTCTATAACCGTGACCCAATTTTCAAGTATAATTTTCATCGCGTCCCCCCCCCATACAATAATTATGCATTGTGAACACAATAAAAACGCTAAAGCTACATTACAACATTAATTATAAAACTATACAAACCATTAAAATATAAGTATTACATTTTGTAAATGACAAGCTCATGAGAGGCTCTAGTAATTATCAAAGTCGTTTTTAATTTAACATTGATAAATTAACTATCAAAAACTTCGTGAAGTACTGATATGTTTATATTATATCAGTGTAAATATGCTTTTAATTTTTATTATGTCAGAATGAATTTTGTTTTACTTCCTTTCAGTAATTCAATACTTATTTTAAATATTTTGCTTTCGATTTTTCAATAAGCTGGGGCGCCCCCCCTTACAATAATATCACGCCCCAACAGTTTGAGAAACGCTGAGTTAAAGGGTTAAGGAAGAATTTATATGTGTATATGTGAAGTCATTCTCTCTCTCTCTCTCTCTCTTTCTCTCTCTCAAGGCCGTAATATGCAGATAGCGCCGGCGCGATAGCGGTAAGCTGTTCCCATTCATGTTTAGAAAAACATTTACTGCATTTTGCGACTATTGATTACTTTTGCTTTTTCATCGTTTAAAAGGGGGTTCTACGGAATTCAACAAATAAGGGGGAGAGTTGTGGGGATGTTGTAAATAAAATCTCCCGTTTTGGACTATTTGGCCATATGCTTGAAATTTGATACGCATGTTTCTTTTGTTAGGTAGAAATCTGATGTGAATGGGTTTTATGGACATCGAATTACAAAGAGATTGGTGGATAATAAAAGATAAAAAAAATATTCCATTTCAATGGAAGTCCTGTTCTTTTTAAATCAAGAAGTACGGGCTTTAAAAATGTTTTTGAGTATAATGGAAAGCTTATTGCGCAAATAGAAACATGTAATATATATCATCATTTATAGTTTAATATATATATATATATATATATATATATATATATATATATATA
>BMAV01015182.1:10534-22293 GCA_019973955.1 Trichonephila inaurata madagascariensis
GTGTGTAATATTTTGAAGTGAGCAATTAGAAATTTTTGTAAAAATCAGAGTTTGTTCCTCCAGCGATCAATACGGTGAGATAAACCGACGCCAATTGACCCGAATTTCAATTGAATTGTATATCTATTTTCACAACTGATAAATCATTACTTTTAGTTCATGTTTCGATTGTAAAATAAAGCTTGGGAACGTAAATGCGAAGACCATAAAAATTAATGAGCTTGAATTAGAACTGTCATATATTGTCTGAGAATATATGTTTGGAATATATTTTCAGGGAAATAATTAGCTGTTTAATTTAAGACTCGAATATGCTATGGAAAATAAATGTTAAATGGTAAATAGGAGATTTTGTTTTAAATACAAGTTAATTATCCTTACATATATATATTCATACATTTTCATGAGATACCCAGCAAAGAGGGGAGTTAACGGTTAAGTGCTTATAATTTCTAATAGTATTTTTTTCTAATTTCTCTGGGGAAAAGAATTAATGTTAGGGGTATATATTCTACGGAAATAAAAGCAGAGGAGTATTTCCATAAACATCATCTAATGCATAAGTGCACGAAAAACTATGAAGTTATGCAAAATGAGAAATTAAAAAGTATCGTGGAGCTGTACACTATGTAGCATTTGAATCCATACTTGTATAAGTTTATGCGGCGGCGCCAGCCCAAAGAAGAATCATTTGTTGTGATTTTGAAACCATGAGGGAATTTTCGCCACCTAAAAATTTAGTTGCAACTGGAATTTCGTTTACTTCAAGTGTATTTATTCCCTGTTAATACAGTGCTTAACTCTCCTAAAACCTTACCAATGTATTCGTTAATGGGCTAAACGGAAGCAGCATACACGGAAATTTGTTTTTACGCGTGACTGTATCTAAATGTTGACAACAACTGGCGACGTTTTAGCGAAATGGGTCGAAGCTATAATACATAAGTACCTTCTTTTCTTATTAGTATGTTATTTTTAGCCCCTTGATTTTCTTTCTTTGATTGATCCTCTAATAAAATATCTTGATAATTCATTAGAAATTGGGGATGCTTATTCAGGGAAGTGATTTATCTTTTTACCGTGAATTCTTTCCTAACTACCTTTTCTGGTTGAGTCTAACTTGAAGTGAAGTATAAACAAAGGAATTGTATCTTTTGTGCCATCAGCATGAGATTAAAAATTTCAAATAATAAACATATTTCCTTGGTCGCATCTAAGAATTGAAATACCGGTATACCGGGATACCGAATACCGGTATTTGGAGCCATTTGTACAATTTTGTAATACCGGTATTCACAAGTTTAAATACCGTTTTTTCGGTATTTACCAGAAATTTTTCTAATTGTCTCCCCTATATTTTCAGGGATCGCCATCATAGCAAAATAATATACGTTTTTTGTTTTTATATGAAGGGGTGAAATTAATTAGACTGTGAATATAAAGTTGCATCGCCCAATCAAGAGAAGTGAGTGATCAGTTATCTAAAATGATGATGGAAAAGGATTTGTCTCTTGAACAAAAATTAGAATTAGCGAAATCTAAAAAAAATTTTAGCACACCAAAATAGAATACAGAAATCAGCTACATCCAAACCCAACCGACGAGAAATCAATTTATTTGAAAATGAGGGATTTAGAGGTAAATACTTGGGAAAAGAATACCGCGCATTGCTAACAGTACCACAACTAACGTGGATGTCGAAAGAGTGTTTTCGACAGCTGGTAATTTTTGCATAAAATTACGTTCCAGGCTTAATGGCAGTACAATGCGTGCATTACGTTTTTTAAGATCACATTTCAAAAATTTGTAACAGTACCACAGACTGAATAGTGATATTTACACTTTTTTGTGATTTAAATAAAGATGTTACTTTATATACTTTCTTGCGAGATTTTTTTATATACTGTTATAATTAATAAGTTACAAATTACTTTCTTTATCTAAAATGTCTACTATCGATATTAAAACCGGTATCCCGATATTAAGATCTAAAGAATGCCGAATACCGGGATATGGAACTTTTGGTCCGATATATTGCAATCCCTAGTCGCATCGATTAACTTTAAAATTTGAACATGAGCAGGGGCGTAGCTACCGCCATATCAATGATATGGGGCCCTTAGGCTACAGAGGCCCCAACATGTGTAACTACAGTCCCCCTAACATTTCTCCCATATCTAATAAAGGCCCTGAAGGAATTTTGATACAGGGCCCCCTCAGATTCATTAATTGTTGGACGAAAACTCGTACACTTTTTAAGGATAAAATATCACGTTTGCGAAAATATCTTTTCTGATCAACAGAAGATCCCACGCAATTTGAAATTTACCGATTGAAGTATATTTTGGGCATCTTCATTTAAATCTACTTTGAGATAGCAACTTTTGAGCATCTATTTGGTTAATTGTAACAAGTCCCTGGAACAGGTTTGTGAAAATGTTATTCCTATATGACAGTAATAAAAAAAAAAAAAAACGTCTTCTGCGACAAAGTAGAACATTTAGTCTTAGTGGAATCATGAATGAATTATTTCCTTATTCAGAGTTGAAGGATTCTTTATAAGAATCTCTTAATAACGGAATAATTCTGGAATAATTATATTTCTTTATAAAGATACTTGTTTGTCTTATTAAGATGGAAGGTCTTCCTAACAAGATAAAAACATTCCTTTCCATGCGTCGAACAGCTCTAGTTTTTCTATAATATATGACTCAATTTCCTCATCCCTAGCCTTTGAAAATAAAATATTAAATATTATTTCAACTATTCTATTTTATCGAACATAATTCTTCTGATTTTGCGCGTAACAGAGGCCAATTTATTTACACCCCCTAGAATTTTATTGTTTAATTCTTAAGGGTGATTTGACGGCTAAGACAAGAGAACATTTTAACTTTTATATATTCACAAATTCGGAACAAACTACAAACATAACAAGTAATATAAAAAAATTTGTTTAAAAAAAAAGTCAGAGTTCTTATATATATACTTACATAGGTCAACAAAGAAAAATTTTATTTTAGTTACTTTGTATTACATAGTTACAATTAATATAAACTTGTATATACATATGACAGAATCCCAATATTAAGTGGCAAAACAGAAAGCGATTTTCTTTTATGCATATGATGTTGGACTAATACTTTTGTTTGTTACCATTTGTTTATTCACAAATCACATTCTCAGAAATTAGGCCATCCCAGGTAGGATTCGAACAAACGACCTTTGGATTAGAAGTCCAATGCGCTATCCATTGCGCTACAGGGACTCATCAAGCGATTTTCCTTTTTACATAGGGTTTTGGACTATTATTTTTGTTCGTTACTATTTATTCATTAATTAAGTTTAACTAATGAATTAATATTTGAAAAAACTGTATTATCATCAAGTGTCATCCACTAAAATTTTTTAAAATATATATTTAAACTTGAATGGATGAACAGAAAGTATTTTATCAACGGCTGAAAATTCGAAGTAGATATATATATAGGGCGATTGGGAAGTAATAGTGCTAATTGAAAAAATAAACACAATAATGAATAAAACTGCAATTTAACATAGTTGAAGGTATATTTTTACAGAATAAGAATATTTCATTACTCAGAATACTTCCCATAACAAAAGCACATCACATGAATATGTTTCACTAAGTGTAATTTAAAGCATACACGCATATATATTAAGTACGTCCGTAAAAAGCATGTTGCATGCATGTTGTTGCGGCACTTATTGTGATCGCAGTAGCCTAATGATTAGGGTCATGAGTTCGTGAACGACGTATCATGTGTCCGAGCCCCAAGGCTACTGAAGTCTTACCGTTTAGAGGGTTTGATGCACGTTAAATCTGTCGTGACTCAAAGCCTTTCTTATGGTGCGGTAGTTTGGAGAAGGGATGCCTGACCAGATATTGCTCACTATTGTTCAAAGTTACAAGGTCCGTCGCCAATAGCCCTCGTGTTGTTTTATCGTGCGATGTTAATAAACGTGCATTCACGCAACAAGTAATGTTCAAAATGGAAATCACTAGCTGTAGCAAAGCCACTAAACACTAAAACAAGGATAGGTTAATTGTATTTAATGATACGTAGATCCGTTCTTACCTAAAAAAACTGTACTAAAATTTATTAATTATAGTTTATTTTAACAATTTTCAGTGTAATTAATATTTTTCATAAAATATTCCACATATTCCCCATTTTTATTTTTTTGCAAATCCCTCTATTTAGACAGCCGATGTGAAAATTACCAATTTTGATCACTATTTATTGTATATAAAATACATTAAATTTATTGTTGTGTTACCAGAGCCTGAGACAGGTTGGATTTCTAGAAGTACGCCTGTCGTTGGCCGTAGCCTTGAGCACTATACAAGTAACAGAACGATTTAGCTCGGTTCCTCCCCAATTTAGAGAGAGAACACCTTAGGGGGTGTAAGGGGACTCCCATCTCTCTTCCCCTTCCACCAACCTCACAAGAGGACTTATGGCCCGACGGCTATTTAGAGTAACCCCATGCCGCAAAGACCCTATACACTTACAAATATCGATGTCTTCTCCTGGATTCGAACCTATTACCTGCGGTACAGCAGCCAGTGTCACTAACCACTATACAGACTACACAGAATGGACGACAAATTTATTGTTACTCTCATTATATAGTAAGTTATCTGTAATGAAAAGCTCAATTAAAGAATTATATGGTGAGTATTTTTTGAAAATTGAAAAACCAATTTTACTGAGATTCATATAACGTTAAATCTTCGCCTTTCTTTAAAATATTCCGTGACAGGTCACGCCCTGTTTGCTTTTAAAAAGAAATCAGCCATGGTGAAACCCAGCATGCTCACTTCTTTTGATAGTGCATTCAAACGTGTGAGTAATTTTAGACACACTGCCATAACTAAGATGTCTCATTTATGATCATTTGTATGTTTTAATCTTAAAGGATTATGTATCCCATCTAGGAGGCGTTGATAGAGGGCGCTGCTTGTAAAAACCTGCTTTGTTTACACCAGAGATCTACTGTACGTGACCGAGTGCACAGACGCACTCCATATTCCATTAAACTTATTATTTAATCTTACACTTGTCTTCGATGATTTACTAAATTAAAATTGAGTCTATTTTGATGATATGAGCGTTTATTGATCAAAGGCATTCTACCACTTCCTAACCAATGATTTCTACCTCTCACTGACTGATTTGAACCACTGATGACCGAAACATTACTTTTTTCACTGGTGTCATCCTCCATTAGTGACAGTCTTCCATCTCTTGCATTGTCTTTGAGGGACATGTGATCAGTTTGAGTGTGAAAGATTGTGGTACTTATCATCTTAACACTACCATATGACAGACTCTCACTTCTATAAATAATAGTGGCGTAACGTATAGCCCCGTGTTGCGAGGAGACCCAGGGACTCTAGGGGGCCATGACTGACGCCAAGTACACATTTCGGCTTGGGGCTCAAAACCTAAATTCGCTGGGGGAGGGGGTGGTGCCTAATACTCTCCGTTACACTACTGGTAACCATCCTTTTTATTTTGGATTTCCCGGTCACAGTAATAATCCTTTGATTCTTTGCTTTCTTTATGTTGCAGGTTACTTCAATCTACGCCGTCCCTTCAATAATACTGCAAATAGTTGTAATTTACAGCATTATGTAAATTCTTGTTACGACTATTTTCACAATGCGATTATGTTATACACACATGGACATATACACACACATACACGCATACGTCCACACACACATTTTAACTCTCCGCCAAGAGAATGGCTGTTTGACTTTTTTTCCCGAAGGTTTTTGATTTTTCTTCGTGAAATACAATATTCATATAATAATAGTTCATTATTTAAAGGCTGATGTGGAATCCCATTGCACATTAAGGTGATAGAAAAGCAAACTTAAATACGGAGAATATATTCAAAATGACAAAAAAATTTTCCTCTTAAAATTACTTTTCTTTAAAATATATATATATATATATATATATATATATATATATAAGGATAGGAATAGGAACTTTTTGATGTAGCTTTAATTTTTTAAAGGTGTTTTTAACGAAAATAACCTCATCAGGAACCCAAAATAAAGTGTTAGAAATTAAAAATTTTTTGGCAAAGAATGAAAAAGATTTTTCAAATTCATGCAATATTTTTAAAAAAAAAATATGGATTTTATTTAAAAGGAGATTGAAAATGATTCAGAAGTGAATGAATATAAATGCTAAATGCAATTGAAATGAAGAAGAAACAAATTTTTAAGCTAGTTGAGTAAGATCAACTTGTGCCAAAAAATTACAATTTTATTACATTAAAAAAAAAAAAAAACATACGACAGATTGTGAAACAATTTTTCAAAAATTTCTTACACTCGAAATATATTGCTTCAAATAAATAGGCTCTTTTACAATTGACAGTTTAACACACACTGTGATTCAACTAAAATTTTCTTTTAAAATATATTTCAAGAGATTATTAACGGTATAGATATCTCTATAATAAATAGTATATGTTTAATAGTTACAGGTAATATCTTTATGTGGGATTTGGAGCAACAAAGTCTATTATCCCAATACATGTATAATAAACTCATGTGTAATGCATGTGTGAACAGTAATAATTTCAAAATCTTACTTTTGGAGCAGATCAGAGGTATCGCCATCTATGGAGTGTATTATGAAATATAAAACCTGTTGGATAGAGATAAAAAAAATTAGATTACAGATAAAAGCAAAATGTTTATATGGTTAAATAAAAACGTATTCATAAAAAATATCATGCTCTTATATCATGGACTGACTACAAGTTGTCTCACAAATTTTTATACTTATTTAGATCTATTTAACTTTTGATTTATATATACGCATACACACAAAATTGAATTTGCTTTTGCTTTTAAAATCAGTGTATTTCTTATTCGTTGTTTTTGTTATTCGTGGTCATTCTCACAAAATAATTCTTACATTTTGAAAACCTGCATTTTTTTTAATATAAAGGCTTATTAACGTCGTTGAATTCTTAATGTTTTAGTGTAAGACAGTGGTCCTCAAAATGTGTTCCACGGAACCTTGCGATTCTACGATACAAAATAAAAATTCAAAAAGAAAATTGGAATATGTATAAAAACTAGATTCACGTTATTATGGAGCTTATAAGGCTTCGAGTATCTATCCAAACACACTTGTCACCCTTCCGACACAACTTTTCTTTCTTTGCATATATAAATTCGGATATCGTCAGAGGAGATACATTTTGACAGAGAATAGCCTCAACAAAAGTGATAAAAAAAAAACCATTCATCTTTTATGATATGTTTAAGTGAAAAAAAAAATGTGTAAGTGTGAGAAAAAAAACAGATAAGACAAAAACTTGTTCCATGTTTGAAAAGCAAAATGTAACCATATCTTCATTTTCAAATTCTGTTGTATTTGTTTAAGTTTATTATTTATGCAAAACTGACAACAGCTATTGATTTAACAAAATGAAAAAGAATGCAATAAATAGTAAAGATAGAGACGCCATCTGTTGTCATAAAAATAAAATCCTGTGTGTAACACTATAAATATAAAGTCATTATCTTGAACGGTATTTTCCTAAGATATAATGCAAGCATATTTTAATCTTCTTGTAAGGTAAATAGAAAAATTTTCATTGCATTTGTTTCATTATTATTATTTTATTTTATTTTTACGTTTTGTGTACATAAATATACATCACTGTCATTAGTTTCTAAGAGTATTTCTTAGCTTAAATGCACTATAATCTTTCAAAAAGTAGGGGGTACCGACTATTCTTAAAATAAAAATTTTCAGCCGCGCGCGCGCGTTTATAAAGGCAGATATCACAATTCATTTAAAATACCGAATATTAATGAGCTTAAGAGTACATTTATTGATTATTTACTATAAAATTATAGGATTCTAACACAGAGAAAGCTGAGCTCGAAATTGAAATAAAACGTAGTTATATTTATTATAATTTTCCTTTACACTTAGAAATAAATGTACGATCAACTGTTAGAATATATTAATTCTTCTTAAGTAAATATATTTTTCTTTTTACTCTACATAAGAATAAATGTAAAATAACAAGTAACTACTTTTTCCAATCTATTCCAAGATTATTAAAAGAATCTTTACAACATAAGAATAAATTTGTAAAGCTCCCACAAATTCTTTTTAATGCTTGTTATCATTAACATGGATTTATACACAGTGGCGTAGCGGAGAATATTGGGGACCCCTGCAAAGTCAGGCCAACTGAGTCAATATCAGGCCCCCTAGAGCCCTGGGCTCCTTCCCTGCGATGAGGAGGGGGGTAGCGGGGGTGTACGTTACGCGACTGTTTACACACCTGAATTAGGATCTTTCAGACAGCCATTTAGAAGCAATATTTGAAGCAATTTAATAACGAATTATGTGAACAATTATCTATAAAAAATATTATAAAAAATTTTAAAATATTGAATAACATTCTGTAGGCTACTAATAAAATTCATCACAGGGAATTTTGTAAATATTATATAACTAGAATTAATAAACTTATTACAATTCGATAACAGGAATTAAAAAAAAAGGCTTGAGAAACTAAAAGATTTTAATCTAAAGAAAACAAATTTTAGTTTCTTTTAGAAAATTGGATATATTTAGCACTGGTGTAGCTAGTTCTGAGTGGACTCCTTATCGAAACTCCTTCGGGGGCCTTTTTGAGAAAAGAAAGCCCTGTTAGTGGTACTGTAGGTATACACATGTTGGGGCTCCTGTTGCTTGGGGGCCCCGTATCATTGATACGGCGGTAGCTACGCCCCTGACATTTAGCTCAAAGCAAAATGTTCAATTAAATATATCGAAAAATTTTCTGTGACAACAGGAGGTTCATCATTAAGTAGATAATAATTATTTGAATATGAAGTGATGTCTCAAAAAGTAGAATTAACAGCTCTATATAAGAATCAATTAACGAAAGTTTTAAGTCTCAATAAATTACAAAGCACTTCTAAAGTTAATTTTCAAACTTTATAAAATATATATATATGTACATATATTTTAATTTATCATTTCCAGTAAAATATTTTTCTCTCATTGTCTTTTCATAAGGGACCTATATATATATATATATCTAGATATATTCCTGTAAGACGGGCTGGGGTTTTCTGAAAAGTCCTCAAAGTTGTTCCTTGAGTAGACAAAGTTTTGAGAACACTGGCAAGATTTATTGAACACACAACGGAAGATGTCGCCATCTATGAACATGGCTTGAAACTAAAATTTAGCTTATAAAAATTTCTTCAACTTATTTCTTCAAAATAACCTCCAATAAAAATTCCACTGTAGGATTACTAAGCAATTGCTTTTGGAAAAACAAAATTACAATTTAGTCCGATACCCAACAACAAAATGAAATTCGAATTGTGCGTGGAGACAATACGAAAATTCCAGAAATAGCTAGGTTTACCATATCTAGTGTATCAAAGTAGGGTTACCAAGATGGTGCAATTATTGCCTATCAAAATAATTCGCGCCAAGGATGTGGGGTCTCCTAGGACCGAACCACAACCTATTTTACAGAAATAATTTTTTTTAATATTAATAGATTTTCATTATTTATTTTGATGAAATATGTTAAAAACGATTTATTAAGAAAATTTTAATTTATTTTTAAAAAGTGTTTTACAAATTTTTTTTAAAAGATCAAATAATATTGAAAAGAAAATTAATTCTTTAGCTTCTAGTAGTCATGTATAAACGAGGAAAATATTTCAGTGTGAATTAATATTTTCGTTCCAATACTTGGTATTCGAAATTGCAACTTCTAAGCATATTGCATATTATTGCCATTAATCTTAAGTAAAATTATATAATGAATAAAAATATAACAGTAGAAATAATAAGAATCTTTCACATTAAATTAAAATATCTCACTCTAACAAAATTATATTTATAATGAATGGGTCTCACCACTGGCGTAGCTAGTTCTGAGTTGACCCTGTATCAAAATTCCTTCGGGGAGACTTTTTTTTAAATATAATAACCCTGTTAGTGAGAATGTTATTACACCTGTTTGGACCTCTTCAGTTGAGGACCAGGTATCACTGATACGGTAGTAGCTATCTTTCTAGGTCTCACCAAAGCGAAGTTAAACAGCAGTTTTAATATTTCGATTACTATAGAATTGAATTTATTTCAGTCGCTCATTTAAACACTTTCAATTCTTCTAACAAATACTCTTAATGCATTTAGCAATAGAACAGTGGCGTAACGTACCCCCCCCCTTCCAAAATCCCTCATAGTTTGATGGCCTAGGATTCTAAGGAGGCCCAAAGCCTGACTGACGCCAAGTACGGTTTACAGTGAGGGGGGGGGGGCTAATATTCTCCGTTACACCACTGCAATAGTGCTATGTTTTGCAAATCTTATATTATAAAGTAATACATTTAAGTTGAGCTTCTACTAAAATCAACTTTTTGAGCACTTTTTTAAAAATAGCTACATAATAGGATGATTAAAATGCTCTTCAGTTTTAAATATACCTTAGAAGTGCTATCTTAAAAATAGCACTTAAAAGTTAAATATACCTTAGAAGTATTTTAAAATAGAGACGATAAGGCTCACATTGATCAATTTCATTTAAAATCATTTAATTAACTTTTACTAAAATGCTTTATTTTAGAAAATCACACAAATTTGAGTCCCCTCTTCTCCCTGGAAAACCGGAACTCCTGATTCCTGCAATGCATCGGTATCAAATAAAGCACAGAAGCATATAAAGCTTAACGTTTTAAAATGTTAAATTAATGTTACATTTGAATGTTAATCCCTACCTAGTAAACCACATTCATAATATTTTATCATTGATGATCCTATTTCATCATAGTAATTTAGACATATGTGTGCCTTATGAAATTACGATTGAAAATAAATTTAGTTTACCTAAAGACTTTAAATTAGGAAGTAAAAGTTATAAAATTAAAATTATAAAAAAGTTATTTAAGTCTTAGCATAATAAGAACAGTGAACGGTTAAATGAACTGTGTTATTTATCAGCAGATTTCATTATCAATTGCATAAAATTAAAAAAGAAACTGGTTACGTCATTAATCAATTTGTCTGTATTTCCAATTATTTTGAATAAATTTATAACATTTAGAATCAAAACCATTTACTTAGTGTATAAGCATTCTAAATTATTACTTTTTATGCAATTATTTAAAGCATTATATGTACTATCATTTAAATTAACTTTCTACTTATAGTTTTTTAGTATCCATATATACATTGTAAATTAATAGCCAGATAATTTTCTCAATCGAAATAATACCCATTCATTTTAAATAGATTTTATTCATTGTGCTAAAAGGTCTCGCAAGACGAACGACCTAGTACTAAATCTTATTTCATTTTGGGTAATCTCAATTGAAAGTTCTTTCGATAATTTAAAATGTGAATAAGAGCTTTCCAGAACATATGACTTAATGATATATACACCGGAATTTAAAGCACATAATCAATTAAATAATACACATTTCAAGTGTTATTATATTCTACGATCATCAATAGATGGCAGCACAATTCAAAGTGTACTAAATTTTTACTTATCATTATTTCTTTTCAATATTTTAAAGCGGAAAACAAAAGAAACACTGGGGATAAAATGCACATATATTTTAATACATATAGTAGTATTCATAATACAAGGATCATATACATATTTTAAAGCACCTGTTGCTCCATATCTTACATCAGGGGTGTCCAACA
>BMAV01015184.1:18541-33212 GCA_019973955.1 Trichonephila inaurata madagascariensis
AAAAAAAAAAAAATAACACACTTAAATTTTGACATTAACTATTTCTTCGGAACAAAAGTGATATCTTCTCCATCCGCTGAAAACTCAATTTCTGCTATAAAACTATTCGCCATCCTCGCTAAAATACACCTCATAGAACCCGTGCTGCCATATATCTTGGATGAGTGGATTTCAAAGAATATTCCTGCTAAGTATCGTCGGAATATTAGTAAAAATGGTTATTCTATGTAATTTTAAAGTGAGTGGTACTTATAAGGTAGATAAAGGGTTAAAATACCAAAATGATGCTTAATCAGTTCTAATAAGGAAAATAACAAATCAAACTAAAATTCCAAATTGTTGGTAATTCCCGGAGTTTTAAAACAATATCAACGCGATACACAGGAAAAAAATCAAAACATATTGATCTTAAATTGACTGCTTTAAATTTTTGATAAATATAAGTATAGCAGTTGAAATATTATTATTTGGAAACATATAAATAAAGAACCTTAAGGAAACAAAAATTAAAGCAAGGAAACTAAGAAATCTCCAGTTATAATGGGACGAAGAAATACACAGAGGCTTATGTAAATATTACCAAGCATAAAGGAGTATATATCTGAAATGAATAAGAATAAAAATTCAACCATTCTAAGCTTGCATGAAATACTTGCCTGTTTACTTTAAACAGGAAAATATACTTCTTTTTTTCACTTTTTCCCATTTACCAATACTTTTTTTTCTTTTTTTTCCCTCACGTTTAAAATTTAGATTTTTTTCTTTTCTTACTTTAAGGTTATTGTGTCAGAAATTTTATATTGAAACTCGAAATGAAATATTTCATAAAAATACATACATATTTATTGTTATTATTTCAAATGTATTTCATTTTACAATAGGAATAAACAATAATAGGAATTCTCAGGAATAGTTACTTGACTCATCGGAAGAATATTTTCGAAGATATTGAATTACTTTCAAATCTATTGAAGATGTTGATCACTGGTAAAATTGTCGAAGGGGTATTATTTCTAAAAATGATAATATAAAGGAATTTGGTAACATATTTTATTTTAAAGTGGGGAATATGAACACTTGCGTAGCCAGCCCTTAGTGGGCACCGTTTCAAAGATTATTTTTGGGGGGGAATCCCTTTTTGTGGAAAATAAATAAAAATGATTTTAGTAATAAAATTTATTTGAAAGTGTCAAAAAACTATATACAGGGTGCTAGGGCTTGAGGTATCCAAAAGTGATAGCTTATCATTACGGAACTACCCATCAGAATGTAATAATTTTTTCATCTATGGATTGGAAAACTCTCCGAGATTTTTTGGGTCTATACCCAGACTTTTTGGGTCGATTGGCTGCACGTTCTCACATTATTCGGCAATCGCAGACGATAAACTTCTTACATTGATTTCATTAGCACAGATGTGGACGCCACAATAAAAAGAACAGTGCGTAATTTGATTAACGGAATTTAAATCAGTCACGCGTGTACAGCGATGAGTTTGAACAGAATGGAATGTCGACCCTCCGACATCAAAATCTGTCCACCAATAGGAAAGAACTTTAAAGGAAACAGGAACTTTGGTACCTCAAACTGGCAAGTATCGTTGAGTTTTCTTGATTGATGACACTCTTGATCGCGTGCGTGATTAATTTTGTATGAGTCCTGATAAATATATTAAACTAGCCTGTAACGACGTTCCATTCGTTAAGATTAGGTTTTCGCTCATTCTTTCCCATGTAATTATGGCTCCTCAAGATGTTATCTACCTCTCCTGCAAGCTTGTATATGGCATTCGGGGACACCCTGTACACAGTCATTCAATCAACAGACCAAGGGATGTTGCTATTCACAAGAAAACAACATTTCGAATAGATTTTTCGAATTGAAAGTCGTATCTGTGTATTTTTACTTCAAACGATCTTTCAAACGAGCCACTTTTAAGGGGACATGGTATGATTTACGCAAACATTTTTAGTTTAAGGATTTTCTTAATTTTTAGGTTGCCTCTAATGTGTGTATATTATGTGAAACATAATATGTGCTCAAAATTTCATAAAAAGCTAGCCATTTAATTTTTTAAGGAAAAAAAAATTTGAAGTGATTTTAAAATGCTACTCCTCCTACAAAAATTTACATAAAAGTATCAAATTCGAATTACAAGTGCGCCAAACTATGTATATTAAAAGCTGGTATCGGGTTTGCGATAACATGGTTGGTATTCGTACAATACTTATTTTTATGAATGTTTATTAAAAAAATTCCTTAAAAAATATAAAAATTCTGAATTCAATCATTTTTTAAAAATAAGTATTGCTTTGTTTCAAAAATGCATACCAACTATTGTTACATGTACTATTAGCAAGAGGTAAAAAAAATTCAAAGCATTAAGAACAATGAAAAAAAAAAGCCTTATCATTATAGACAAACTAGTTATTTTATCTTTCTGAAATAAGTAATTTTAAAGTTGTGATTTGCCATGGGATGTGAATAAAAACTAAGGTAAAAGCTAACATAATTCTGCGTTTTTTACGTTTAGAGCTTTCAAATTGTGTGAGGTTATAGAAAAGTATATAAAGAATAATTTAGGCTAAAAAATTGGATTTGATTTTTTGACCGATTTTTGTCATTTGAATCGTATTGTGCCCCCTTTATATTAATTTTTTAGAAGCTTTTCCACGTCTATACCACTCCTTGCCTTCTCATTGGTTTGAGTAAAACGATAACAGCTTTTAAAAGTTTCTAATTGGGGGAACTGAGATGTAGAATACATATGGAAAAATTTTAATCGTTTGAATTCAACGACAAACGATTGTATACACGTAAAAGTGGACTCTATTAATAAGACCATTGATAGCATTTTCTGACATTTTGCTTACGCATGCTCGGGCCCCTGTAGCCTTTGGGCCCCATATCGCTGATACAACTGATACGGTGGTAGCTACGTCCCTGGAAGTGCATAAAACATTACAATTATGAAATTAAGACTTTGTAGAAAATAAGACGTTAAATATTAATTATAAAATGTGAATTGACAATTAATTATTTATTTAGTCATTAACATAAATTGAATGGATTGATTCAAAAATATAATTTGGTAATACCGTATTATACAATCAACCAATGGTTTAATTTCCTGACAAGCACATGAAAAATGATATTACAGTAGAACGTCGTTTATCCGAATCAATTGGGACCGGACACCGTTCGGATACGCGATTGTTCGGATAACCGAAAAACGAATGCGATCCATGCAGTATATAAACTGCACACTATTCGAATATTGAAAATCATCGCATACGTGAAACGTGCTTGAAGAAAAAGAAAAATAGGTGCAAAAAATCGCAATTTTACTTTTATTGTGGAAAATAATCACTTATTTTTCACTGTACCATTGTACACCTTCATGTTTTCGTTGCAAGGTCTCTGATTTTTTTGAGCAACAGTAGTTGAGTAAAAGAGCACTCTGGTTGTTGTTCGTACCACTCTATAGCTGCCTCTAACGTAGAAAACGCACCAGCAGTTAATGGACGCTTTCTACGTTCCTTGTTGTTCTCGTCTTCATCCGTTTCATCGTCGACAGGGTTGGATTCTGCTTGCCTGAAAGTCACAATCTCGCCATCATTTACCATTTGAAATCTACAAAGTCTTCTGCATCGATTGCCATCCAGGTTTCTATATCTTCATCGCATTCTTGAAATCCTGGGATCGATTGTACAAAGTCGGTAATCTTATCCCTGTGGTCATCATTGTAGTTTTTTTCGCTTTCTAAATTGACAAAAGTTGTCAAAAAAGCTGGTTCGGATATTTGACGCTCCGGATAATTGACGTTCGGATAAACGACGATCTACTGTACATGTTTTCCACTCATTTCAAAATGGACATTAGATGCTTACATGTTGTTCTGCTTGTAAAATTGAGAATCTTGAAATTTGACAGTTGGGTCAAGGTGTTCATGCATTAAAAATCTTACAAAACTCAAAATAAATCTTATATTGCACGTGCTTAAACATTTCTGATTATAAAAAAAAAATTCATTTCAAAATAACCATTTACTATAAAAATGTAACTTTTGTATCACTGGATAAATTAGAATTTTTTTTTGTGTGATAGATGACGGTAATGCTCCCTCAACAAGGATTTGGGGGAACATTTGTAAGGAAGACATCGTTTTCAGCCGAAATAGCATCGGTTGAAAAAAACAACATAACTATATGTTTCGGTTTCACGAAACAAATCCGCCCATTAATATTCAACGTAAATTTTGACATTGTTATGGGCTTCCTGATGCATTGTCATTATGTAAGCTCAATAAAGGGATTGTATGAAATGTGTTGGAAGAAACAGGCAGCACAACAAAAGACACGTTAAAGAACATTTGGCATGAACTGGAATATCGCCTAGACAACCTCGACCTACTAAGGGTCACACGCTGAACCTCACAGAGGTAAATGATCTTATTAAAAAGTTCATAACAGTATTTGTAATGTATTCAAACAAACGTGACTAACTATAATAGTTTCAGCCTAATAAATATTTGTTATCAGGACAAGTACTTTTTTTTCTTATTCATCTTATATATAAAATCCACAATCGTATTCTAAAATACAATGAATATAGAAAAGAAAAGCAATCAATAGAAATATAGTAAGTCAGTATAGGTCCAAAACAAGTAATATAAATAAAAATTAAAGTCTCTCTCAATTCCTTATTAGGTCAATAAAGAATTTTTTTTTATCATAGTTAATTAAATTTAATTAATAAATTACTATTTGAAATGCTGTTTTTGCATCAAGAGTCATCCACTTCAAGTTTAAAAAAATGTATTTCAACTTGAATGAATGAATAAAATGTATTTGTTTAACGATTGAAAATTTGACCTACATATATATAAGCATATATAGGGAAAGAGTGAACTAATAGTAGGAATTGAATAAGATAGCCTCAATAGTATAATAACAGGGGAGGAACTAAGATAGCAGACTTAAACATTGTTTTAAGGCCAGACTACCTTCCTTTATTTTTACTGGGCTGAAAATGAATTAAATAGAGTAAGAATGGGAAATGTCATTAATACTAAAGATAATAATCATAAAGGTAGAAAAATACTAAGCAATTCTTGTGGTGGTGGTTACCGCTATTTACAAAATTTTGTAGAATCGTTACAAAGAAACATTTTATTTTTGTTTTTGCATTCCAATTGTTATTTTTTCCGCACAGGGGGATAGAAAGTTGTTTATATAAGGATCTTAAGCATTTACGCTAAGTTTATCAAAATAACAATTGACCCGCTTTAAGTCAAAACCTGTCATTATCACTTGAATGGATTAAAAAAAAAAACCCTCTATTTTTCGAAAAAAAAAAAAGAAAGAACTAGAACAATGTCAATGAACCACCACATTGAAAAAAAACTTGTTTTTACTGCTTTTTTTTCAATTCCTATTATTAGTTCACAATCTTCCTATATATATATGTTTTTTTTTTCAAATTTTCAATCGTTAATAAAATACTTTATATGCATCCATTGAAGTCCAAATACATTTTTTAAACTTGTAATGGATGACCTTTGATTTTAATACAGTTTTTCATATATTAATTCATTAATCAAATTAAAAAAATGAATAAATAGTAACAAAATAATAGTCGAATACCATTTATAAAAAGGAAAATTGCTGATTGCGTTCCCGTTACGCCATGAATGAACTTCTTACACTGCAGGCCACCGTAAATGCAACACCAAGAAAGACAAGAGATAGCCCAACAAAATTTATTTTGTAGATAGTATGTTGACCAAGTATCAAATGATTAAATTTATAGACTTCTGTGAAGTGTGGTTCCTGCCAGAAAAATTAGCCAGAGTAGCCGCCATTGTTGGAGATCACCGCTGCCACACCACTCGGTATTGATTCAAAGAGACTTAGGATGTGTTCTTAGGGAATAGCAGACCAAGCAGCTTCCACACGTTGACAAAGTTGATCTGGTGTGGCAGCTGGGGGTGTAATCTGGGTCAATCGTTGAGCAACTATGGACCACATGTTTTCTATCGGCGAAAGATCCGGAGAGCGAGCCGGAAAGGAAAGCAATTCCATCTGGTGATTGATGAAGAACCTTTGCACAATGCGTGCCACGTGTGGTCGCGCATTATCCTGTAGAAATATGGCTGTGGCCAAGGCCTGAAAGTAAGGAAGGACAACTGGCTCCAACACCTCGGAGATGTAGCGCTGGATGTTTAAATGTCCGGCAATGCGTACTAGAGGAGTGCGAGAGTGATATCCAATACCGTCGAATACCATAATACCCAGTGCAGGACCAGTGTGGCGGTGCATAATGCAGCTGTTCAGCATCCTCTCTCTACGGTGTCTCCAGACTCGAATCCGATCATCATGGCGTTGCAGACAGATGCGTGACTCGTCAGTAAGGACAACTTCATTCCATTATGCCACCCACATCCTTCTTTCATTGCACCATTGGCGGCGGAGACGTCTGTGATTCTGCGTCAAGTGTAGACCAAGTAATGGACGTCTTGCAGACAGACCACTCTGCTGTAAACGGAGTCGAATGGTACGCGCAGACACTGAATGACGCGTTAGAGACTCAATGTGCTGTGCTATGTTTCGTGATGTGACTGAGCGATCCGTCACTGCCATGCGCACAATTTGCCTGTCCTCAAGTGAAGTAGTGCACTGAGGTGGGTTTGATCGACCACGTCGGTCCATCGTACCCTCTTGCATCCAACGGTCACATATCCGCATTACAGGTGTTTGGTTTCGTCCAACACGACTACCGATTTCTCTGAAAGATAATCCACAATCTCGGTAGGCCACTATCCTTCCTCTGTCGAACTCGGATACTTGATCCAAAGCTGATAGCTGTTTTCTACGAGACATAACTGATCGTTTTTTGAAAAAAACACAAGAAAAACACAATTGTCGAACTTGAAATCGTCGAAATCATCAAACCTTAAATAGCGCTATGAGGTGGCGCCGCAGGCTCGCGTGATGTGTACCTGCGCTGAAATTCTAATCATTTGCATATTTTACCTCCGCTAATGCATGTTGTAAATTTCGTGTTACTTGCATGTTTCCTTCAGGGTGTTGCATTTATGGTGGCCAGCAGTGTATTTTGATTTGTAGGTTCTTTGTTTCAAATGAAGTTTCACCAGCTACCAGGCACAATAAAGTCACTAATTCTTTAATGGCTTAAGATTTATTACTTCACAGACATCCACACAAACACAACACAAAACAGCATAAAAAGAAAACTAACTACGATATACTTAATTTTAATTTGTTAACACCATTTTGTTTCTACGATCGCCAACGTAATCGCCATCCCACTCATTCAGCCATTTTGTTTTTCTCTCTGTCCCTCCTCCTCTGTCTGATTTCGATGGCCGTCACCTATAAAGTTTTTAAATGCCAGCGAATCTTACACCATGGATATCGCGTAGGACTTCTAATCCAATAGTCGTGTGTTCGAATCTTACCTGGGATGGTTTAATTTCTAAGAATATGATTTTTAAATGAATAAATAGTAACAAACAAAAGTAATAGTCCAACACCATATTTAGAAAGAAAAATGGAAAATTCAAGGGAAAAACGCTTCCTATTTTACCGCTTAATGTTTTGATTCTGTCATATGTATATCCATATTTATATTAATTGTAATTATTTAATTAAAAGTAACTAAAATAAAATCTTTCTTTGCTGACCTAAGTAAGAATTGACTTGATTTATATATATATATATATATATATATATATATATATATATTACTTGTTTCAATTTCAGAATGTAATTAACTTACGCAAAAGTGTAGGAACAATATCTGATATGCTAAGATATTTATATTTACAGTTTAAGTCCAAAATATGTTGGGATGCTTAGACCACTTCTGACTTGTAGTATAAATATGCACTCAAATGTGCTGGACAACACTCAGGCAATAATTAGTGATCAGCATTCCTTATATGTAATATAATACGCTAGACGCGCAGGCACAAATGCGTTAATCTACGTCAAGCGATTCTGACTTGAAGACTAGAATGCCGAAACCTGATATAATGGTATTGTGAAGCGAGAATATCTGAAGTTATGTTGATAAGGCTTGACCTTTAATACGATATTAATACGTAAGTGGAATCCTGATAAATTCAATTAAATAGAGATTTTGATTTGAATGGAAACGTAAGACTGCTGTGTGTGTGTGAAAGATGAAGAATGAATGATTCGCGTTAATATTTCCAAGATGTAGTATATAAACTAAAAAATATATATTGAGACGAAACTTATATCATCCAAATATATAAACGAGAAAAAATTCATCAAAAACATTTTGAAGTAACGACTTTAGTTTCTAAATTAAACTTTGAGATTAACAACATCAAGAACATAACTTATAAGATTTATTTCAAATTCAAAATATGCTTATTTAAAAATTTCTTCTCCAAGTACTTATTAAGATATCCGAACAAATTTGGAGTACTATTTTTTAAATAAAACATCATACTTAAATATTATAAATTCTTTTTGGGAGTGAATACCAATAAATATTAATATTTAACTAACGATGGTTTTGAAAAAATATCGAAATTTCACAAAAATAACAATTATAAGTGAAATTTTAGCAACATTATTTAAAAACTTCGAAGCAATTAGAGAAAAAGTAATAATACCAGTAAAAGTATCACTAATACAAATTATATCTAGAAAACGCACTAAAATTTTAATGTTTTATTAAAATTTAAAAATTTTAGAGCTGATCGAGTAAATATTAAAAAAAAATGTGACATTTTTTATGAGACCATTATTTAAATAACAGGCCTCAGGCGTTTTCGAGATGCAGATTCGAATCTTATTGCCACTCAATCTCACGGCCGTGGTAACCGAGTGGTATATGTATCGGATTGTGGCTGGCTTTGTCAGGAGTTCGAGTCCAGCACCACTAAAGACCCACCGTGTAGGGCAGCGATGCATGCTAAATCTGTCGAGAGCTGAAACGTCCTCCTGTTGGTGTGGTGTGGTAGTTAGGAGAGAGGTTGCCAGCTCAGGTGTCATCCACATCACTTGACCATGGTTCAAAATTACGTGGTCCATCGTCAAAAGCCCTCGTGTAGCTGAACAGTGCGACGTTAATATTCACTCACTCGCCACTGAAGTGTAGAGGAGTGGATGCGTATTAAAACTGTCGAAGCTAAAAGTCCAGTCCTGGGTGTGTAAATTTAGAGAGGGAGTAGCAGCTAAGGTGCCGTTCTTGTAAATTGCCCGTGGTTAAAATTTATGAGGTCCATTTCCAATGCCACTCATATTGCTTTCCAGTGCAACGTAAGAAAAAATCAATTACTGTGACTTAAATTTTCAGATATTCAAACAGCAACAAATTGCAACACGTCTCTCTTCAATGATGTATTTCAAACAAATATTTTAGGTTTTTGAAATTGCTGTTCTCTTTTCTGTGTCCACCATTAAGTACAGTAAAAAAAAAAAAAATAAAAAAAGTTGTAATTAAATGTTTTAAAAGAGAAATTGCCAAATCATTTACTTGATTTTTTTTTGAACTCATCAATTTATAATGAACTATTCAGAGGATTACTTAAAGAAAAATTGTAATTCCCAGTGTAATTATTCTAGAAAAACATAGAGTACAATTGGTTTCTGAAAACTCATAGAATACTATTATTTAACCACCAGCGTGTATACCCGTCTAGCTTAAACAATGCGCTATTTAATCCGGACATATATATCCGTCCTTCAGACATATGATTCTTTTCTTTGCGCTGCTATCATTAAAACTATTCCGAAGGCTTTAGAAGGCAATAAAATGACATTGGCAGTGCCAGTGAAGGATTTATTTATTTCAGAGAAAAATTTGCTTTTTTGTCCTTATCTTCCCTCCCCCTCCCAATAAACAGCAAACAGTCGCTTATGAGAAAAACGGAGGCGCGGAGGAGCCAATCGCGTAATTGATTCGTCAGATAACGGGTTAAAATACTAGTTTAAGCCTAAGTTATCCTGAACTAAGAGTAATTTTATACTAATTCCCTTACTTTTCAGGACCACAGTTGCTTAATGGTGATGGTAACTAACTCGTGACCGGTCTGGTGTCAATAAGAACCCATCTTGTAGAGGGGCTAATGAACATTAAATCTCATTTCTCAAAGTCTTTCCGTTGACGTGGGATGAAATTTAGGAGAGAGAGTACCAGCTCAGGTGCTGTCCTTAGTTAGTAAATAGTCTCTTCTTTACCTTTCAGCGCAGCATATTACTATAAAACAATATATTCTGTGGTAAATTTTCCAAAGCCAGGATCATGAAAACCTTACGATCAATATGGTTGATTGACAATACATCAACCAAATTTTCGATGGCTTACAGGAAACGTGTATATATATATATACATATATAGAGAGAGAGCCATGTTAGATACCATACTGTTCAAATTAATTAGGACAAATGGAACAGAAAACGATTTTTTTTTCTAAAACCTCAGCAGCTTTTAATCCTTACATATCTTAAATAAACTGAAAAGTCTCTATATTAGTACGGAGTATCTCCTTTTTTTTAGAAGAAATGAAATCTTCAACACGTCTGGCATAGTCTCCACTAGTGTAGCGCACATGTTTTTGACTTCATCATCGTTGAACCCCATTTGTAGCAAACTTTTTCTGATGTCGTGCAATTCATTTTAACTAAACAATTCTTGAGAATGAGCCATACTTTCTCAATAGGATTTAGGTCTGGTAACATATCAGACCAATCAAGCACTTTTTTTAATTTCCTGGCATAAAAGTCTGGACCAATTTCGAATTGGGACAAGGGGCATAATATTTCTATGTATTTGGCAGAAGTCCTCATGGCGTTAAGAGGAACTAAGCTTCCAGTAACATTTGGTATGAAATAAACCCCGAAACATCTGCTTAGAAGAGTGTTTTACAGTCTGTTGGATATGATCTGGTAGCAGAGACTCAACTTAATTTCGTCTAATTATACTTAATTTGTATCCCTCCACAAATTAATGTGTTCTTTCCCTGAAAATCGTCTTCTTCCAGTCAACAGTCCATAAAGGGTAATTTTTCGTCCATACTAAATGTTTTTTCTCATAATTTTCTAAGTAATAAACTGGTTTTTTCTTCTGTCTTGTTGCCTTATGACCAACTTCCAAAAACCTTTTCCATACAGTTGAGGTAGTCATTTCAACACCATAATCCAATAAGTTCTTTCAAAGGTTTGTGCTTGTCTTTCTCAATTCTTTTTTTTTTTTTTTTTTTTTTTGCTTTTTATTAGAATTTTATAAGTTCTTAGAGTAGTTTTTCTTTTAGGCTCACATTTACCTTTTCTTTTGGGGAACGATGATCTGGAATCTATAGAATTGTTCTTAAAATCTTAAGGCTTTTGATTTGCCCACACCAACTTCGTTGATGTCTCTCTCACAGTCATAGAAATGTGTTCATTATTTTAGAAAGGAGTAATATCAATTTTTAAGCAAACGAAAGTAATACATGTTACACAGAATAACCACCTGATGACACACTGAAAGACTCCTTACTGATACACTAAAAACAGTCAAACGAGTAAATTATAATCATGATCGTTCCGTCACACTACCTCTGTACAGATATAACCGGATTTGAGTTGGTTAAGGACATCACCGGTAATCCCACACCATCTCTGACAAGAAAAACATGTTTGACCTAATTAAATAGAATAGCATAGAAATCATTGCCTTTGCACTAGGAAAAATCAACATTTGTAATTTCCTGAACTTTGATTGATATATTACATTTTCTAGATAAAAACGAGTACTATAACAAAAAAAATTAAGTCAACTCCTACTTAGATCCAAAAAGAAAATTTTTAGTTTAGCTACTTTTTATTAAATAGTTACAATTAATTTAAATATGTATATGCATATGACAGAATCACAAAATTAAGTGGTAATTAATTTTTATTAATTATCATTTAAGTACCTATTTATCATCCAATTCTCAATTATCATAACATTTCAGTTCAACTGAATGCTTTAAAACGTGAGAAAAAAAACCTTTTCTGGTTTTGACCCAAGTCACCAAAAGTGTCGCTAAGTTGCCAAAAATGATGCCATCGTGGCTGTACTTGTAATTCTTTAATTAATTAGTTTTAATCAATTAATTTTTATTAATTATAATTAAATTATTGTATTAGCTGTGCTTGTAATTCTTTAAATAATTAGTTTTAATCACAATTAATTTTTATTAATTATAATTAAATTATTGTATTGTCATCCAAAATAATCATGTACATAAAATTTCTGCTCAATTGAGCGCTTTAAAATGTGTTTTATTAAAGATTGAAAATTCCACCAAGATAAATAAATAAATAAATATATAGAGAGTGTGAGTTAATAGTAGGAATTGAATAAGAAACAGGTTAAAATACAAGGTTAATACATTTATATCACAAAAATCTAAAAAGCGTTTCTAATTTTTTGCTGCTGTTTTCTAACATATTTTCATCTTTGTCACAAACGAAGCTAATTATGTCTAAGAGTGCTAGATCAATTAAATATTATAGAGTTAAGTTGAGTTGAGTTGAGTTTGGTGTTTTATAGCGCAAGAGTCATTTTTGGCTATATTGCGCCAAACATTCATAGGTCTGTGATCTGGACATGAAAAAAAGAAAAGAAGATGACAAGATGGAGGGTCGAAAATAGAGAAGGATCACTGGGGTACCCCGGGGTCGTGACACAAGTGTTTACCAAAGATAGTAAACCCCTTGGGAAAAGGGAAAGATCACTAGAGTGTACCTCGAGATTGTGACACCCGTCCCCACCTAAAGAAAGTTAGCCCCCTGAGGGGTATTATAGAGTTAAATACATGTAAATCTCAAAAAAAGATTCTGCTATGTCTTAGTAATAACATGTGTTTCTAAATTTTACACGACAATTAAAATTAAAGTTCCATTTTCAAAATGCTGTATAAAAAGATCCACTGATCAGAATGACTTTGAATTTGAAGTGGAAATACTTGAAGAAGAAAACCACTTAATAGCGTAAGAAAAAAAAATAGTTTCATAGTTTATCAACAGATAGCGCTCTAAGTGGCGTAACGAGAATGAAGTCGGTTGCAAGTGGTATTTTGAATTCAATTATGAAGTTTTTGACATGAGCTGCACATTAAACCAACTCTACTGTTCACCGTTTCAATTTTTTAAGGAAAAAAGAATGACTTTCAAGTCATCCAACAGTTATTGGACTATTTGGGAAAAACCATTCTCCTCGGCAAGGTCGTACAGCAATAAATATAAAAAATTGGTTTTTAATCATCATTAAGCAAAAATTCGCATGAAAAGCAACAACGAAAACGCCCCAATAGATTTTTTCTTATGACATACAGTTTCCCTCTTCAAGTATATTGTTCAAATTAAAAATCATTACCAGCAGTGGTTCTTTTTCAAATTATTTTAAAAGTGAGACTTACAGTGTACATACTGTAAAATCCTCCACTTTTATAATGTCTTAGGTATCCGACTACGTTCGGAACCGTGATTTTAAAAAAGCGCATAAATGGATAATTTTCATGATATTTAGTGTCACTTAGATTAGAGAGAGAGAGAGAGAATACATCTATACAACTTTTTTTAGAACTTTTTGACAAAAAAAAAATTATTTAAATGCAATATTTCGTCAAAAAATTAACTTAGAACAATCTTTTTTCAAAATGTTCTCGATTTATAAAAAATGCTTCTAAAATAATAAATTTTGCTTATATAAAGTAAAGACTTTACTAGAGAGTTTGAACTAGGATTTTTGAAAAATTCACATTACTTTCAGTTACCACCAATTGAAATAATTATCGGCGTTTTTTTCTTAAAATTGCTCCCCTCTGTTGTCGTAAAACATGAATAAACCCACTTCTAAGTTATATATTCCAAAAAATATACTTGAGCCTCTGTACAGGCAAAATATTATTATAATAGAAGCATTTTTCACAAAACGAGAATATTTCGAATATGGGTGATTCTATGTTCATTTTTTGTCAAATTTTGTGTTCTTAAATAATTTTTTATTATAATAATTTTCTGAAAACAATTTTCTATAAATTTTCTATAAGTGACACTAAATATCATAAATATTATTCATTTATACGCTTTTGCAAAATCACGGTTCCGAACGTAGTCGGATACCTTAATGTAAAATAATGCGCGCAATTAAACTTAAATAGTTTTGGTGTGTTCAAAATGATTTTGTACACCCTGTCGGCAAAAGAGAGGAAAAAAGTACAAAAAAATCTTACCAGATCAACAATCTTTATTTTTCTTTTTATCATTACCATTTCAAATACTCTTATGTAGGCAAAAACTCTTTATTCTGTCGTCCTTTTAAACAAGATATCTTTTGAAATACACTCTTTCTTTATAGGACTCTGCTTCGATTGCTTTTTTTAGAAGAAATGCAACGCATTGAAGAGTACAAATATTCCTGGCTTGAAAAAAAAAGACATTTTATCTTAAACCGGATTAAAAAAATACACATAAGGGTGAAATAACTGCATTCTCCTATGAAACAAGAGTCAGTCGGTATACATTTAGGAAATATCTCTTTGAACTAATGCAAAAGAAAATCTAAACTTTTTTTTTTTTTTTTACTAATGGTGGAGAAAACAAAACAAATTCTCTGAGAAGTAATATCCTTTCGTTCTGTT
>BMAV01015184.1:43189-78724 GCA_019973955.1 Trichonephila inaurata madagascariensis
CCCCCCCGCATATAAATATAATGTATTCAATTCAAAGAAACGAAACTTTGACGTTAAAGCTGCGATAGAATTTAACCTCTTAAATGCCTCCAGCAAATGTAAATGTCTCATTCAGACAAAACATTAATTGTCTCGGACGTATATATACGTCTTTCCGCGAAGTACGATATTTTCTCTGTACTGCTATCCATAAAATTATTCCGAAGGCTTTGGAATGCAATAATAGGACCTTGACAGTGTTTGCAAAGGGATTTACTTATTTCAAAGGGTTTGATTATTTATTAGTTTTCTCTCCCTCAATACACCACATGCACTCGCCTACTTGTTAAAAAAACAATGGCGTTGGAGAGCGAATCGCATAACTTTTAAACGTCAGTTAAGGGATAAATTATAAACCGTACAAATTATCAAGATAAGTGTTAATTTTTGTTTATAATTTTATATATGACAAGCCCATGATGTCGCTGGTAATTATTAAACTTGTTTTTAACTTAGTATTATGAAATTAGTTATAAATGTATGAGAACTCTACAAAATGTATTTTATAAGTGTTTTATACATGTATAAATTTGTAATTCATTTTTTAATATGTCAGAATGTATTTCGTTTGCAAACTTTTAGTAAATTAATAATTTGGTTTTAAAAATAATCTCTTATTTTCAACTTTTCAATATGCTCACGCCCCCTCCTACGGTTATAGCCCCCTAGGGAGGCGTGCCTCACAGTTTGAGAAACCCTGAGCTAGCGTCTTTGGTATATAAATATGTTTCTTTTATTATGCGCGTCGTAGGTCTTAGTAAAGGAGGTCATCTCAAAATGCCCATGTGGTTCACCGGTCGATCGCGATCGACTTAATGCTTATTTTTGGCGTACACCAACCTAAGACTTTTCAACATTTTTGCTGTATTAAGAATAAAAAAAACATGTTTTTTCCTCTTATTCATGTTCTGTCTTTCTTGTGTTTTGTGTCCTCATTACCGTGTCTGCAAAGAGTTTCCTACCATGCATTTCAGTGTTTTTCATCGTCTCTAATACTCTATCTGTCCTGAAAGTTAGTAGGTACTTTACTAATGCAACATGTATGTTTTTTAGGTAAAATCATGGACCTCACGTGGCAATATAAATTGTGCACAAAATCGAAGAAACAACTTTTTAGTGGAAAAGTGTTAAAAAAAATGAAACTTTTGAAATGAAGATACGATTTGAGAAAGTTTTAAGAAGAAGTATAAAAAAATCCACCTAAAAAAATTATTCATAAATTAAGAGCAGCTTAAATTTATTTCCAGAAGTAATTGAATTCTTTGGAAACAAATTTATAGATAAGCATATAACTAGTCATTATGATTTAACATTGAAAATACGTAATATAAAAAAAATTAAGTCAATTACTACTTAGGTCAACACAAAGAAAGATTTTATTTTAGTTATTTTATAAATAATTTAGTTATTTTATTAATAATATTTTATTAAATATAAATATGTATATACATATAACAGAACCACAATATTAAGTGGAAAAATAAAAAGCCATTTTCCTTGCAATATTCCATTTTCCTTTTTATATAGGGTGTTGGACAAATATTTTTTTTTGTTTTTGTTACTATTTATTAATTAATTAAATGTAATTATTCCAATAAAATATTATATTGAAAATAAATCACATTCTGAGAAATTAGGCCATCCCAGGTGGGATATGAACCCATGACCTTTGGATCAGAAACCCAACGCGTTACCCATTCCACTACAGGGACACAGTTTCCATTTAATATATGGTGTTGGACTATTATTTTTGTTTGTACTATTTATTCCTTAATTAAATCAAATGAATGAATTAATAATTGAAAAAATTTGTATTAACATCAAGTGTCATCCGTTATAAGTTTAATTAAAAATGTATTTGAACTTGAGTGGGAGAATAAAAAGGATTTTATTAACGATTGAAAATTTGAGTAATATATATATATATTTATATATATATATAAGGAGAGTGTGAACTAATAACACAGAAATTGAAAAGCACTTTATTTTCAGCAAAAGTATAACAAATATACTAAAAAAAATTATATTTCATAAATAGGTTTACATATATATGAACAAATTTATCTCTTTATCTAACAATCATATTGTTTTATTTTAACAATGCACCTAGAAATCATAATCGCACTCTAACACTGCTATCAATTGACAAGAAAAATAAGTTATTTATTTCACTAAATTAATTATTAATTTTAAACTATTTAAAAAGTAAGATGTTTTATTTCGTATAGCAAGTGATACATAACTAGTACAAGAATCATATCTTCAATAGTTTTCTTAAAACAAAAACCTTTGATAAAAAATAATAATAATGATAACAAATAAAACACAAATTGAATTACATATGTCAAAGCAAAACGGATGAGTTGAACAATGATCATCTTAATCTTGAGTTAATTTACATATGCAAGATATTGATTATATGTTCAACAGATTAAATGCAAATTCTATTTTTTTATATTCCATAACTTTGCTACTTGAGTATTTTTTAAGATGATATAAAATAAATAATATGCTATTTATGTGGCATTCATTTCTAAATGTACACATCACAAAAATAACATGTAACAATAACATTGGTCAGACATTAGAAAAAACTTAGCCAAAAATTAGTAATTTTACTTGCAAATTGAAGAATATTTTATGATACCTGTTTGGAGACGGAAAATCGTCATATTCCTTATAATTCATTATATATAGTTGACAGTATTGATAATTGTCTTGATAACACTCTTTTTCTTTTTTTTTAATCCAATACTTCCTCAGAATTATCATTAAGTCTTAATAGATTAAAATATCCTCCTTTCAATTGCTGAGTGCCTAAGAAATGGAAATAGAATTTAATATATTCACGCAATTTTAAATTACTCAGTTACTTTTATAACCTAGAGAAGTAGTTTATAATATTCATAAATAAAATTAAATATATTTATTGCACATAGCAAGCATTTGCTGTTACAAGCCAATAAAATAAATTGGGCAATTCAGAAATGAATCATCAAAATAATTTTTTTTATGTTATCCACCCCTCTTTTTCTTTAGATCATAATTTAATTGCTACTTTCCTTTTTTATGAAAAAGAAAGTCTTTTCTTTTTTGCCTTTTCTTATAGGATTTAGAAACTGTAAAAACAATAATATAAAGAAAAAATTCCTTGAACTTCATAAAATAGCATCTCTAATTTTAATTTTAATGTGAAAATAATATGACTCGAAAGAAAATGATTTTAAGCGCACTCCAGGGTTGAGGCATCATTTATTTTGAAGAAAACTCATTTTCTAAAATAATCTCATTGTATTTTTTTGAAATTTTTTTAGATGATTTTGTAACTCGTTGCTGGTAAAATTGGTTTCACTTCAGAATTATCTTAAGTAAAATAAATAAATAAATAAATAAGTTTTAAGAAAATTAGTCTAAACCCTGTAAAGAGATTTTCCTTCTCTTGCTTTTCATGAAACTGAATCTTTATTCTTTGCTTTCCAGCATGCAATATTTAGGAAATTGAAATAGGAGAAAATGCCTTAGAAGTTTAATTAAGTGCTTTTGGTATCGTAAGCAGCTTAAGTAAGATTGCATAGAATTATTAAATTTTATATATTGTCTATACTTTTTTACACAACTTAGTTTGATTAAACAACATCAAAGAGGCGATTTATTAATTGAATTCAGTATTAAACATATTTACAATAATATGTAATTTTAAGACAGTAAAAGCTTTAACACTAGAAAGTTTGGGATTTCGATTACCCTTAAACGTACACCGATGTCGTTTCCACCGCCATACTTAATGTATAAAGTAATTGTTTTAATTAAATAATTGTACGACTACTGTTCAGTAGGGTTTAGTTTTAAAGCTTTTTAATATTATTTCATGTAATTATCATATATTATGACAATATATATCATAAAAACTGACGTTGACATTATGTTTCACGAATCTAGTTGGACATTTCAAGTTGCAAATATGCCAGGAACATTGTTATTATGCGATATCCGTTTTGTGTCACACTTTACACAAACACACACACACACACACACACACACACATATATATATATGTGTGTGTGTGTGTGTAATAATTTCCTCTAACATACTTTTAATTAACTCTTTAATTATCTATAAATAATCTTTAATTCTAAGGTTTAAAAATAAACGGTGTAAAATCTTTAATTGGCTAAACCGATTTCCGTATCCCGCGCATTTTAGCGAATGATATGCCCAAAGGAAAACGCCTATTCAACGTAATCGCGCTCTCTTTCTCTGATTGCCGCCATCACGTCAGATTGTAAATACTTGCTGCTTTTTTTGTCTTTGTGTTTGTCCTCCAAAACGCCGCTTTCTATGCAATGTTAACGTAACGTAATTGTGCTTTAATCTGTTGATGTATATATATATATATATATATATATATCATGATTTACTGGAATATCACCTATTACATCTGCACTTTCTTCAACTTCGCAGTCACTTTCATTCAATCCTATGTTGGCTTCATCGGACTCTAAATTAGAGCTGGTTCTCATTCTCAGAAAAATTTGTCATTTCATTGACACAACTGTATTTTAAAGTTTATCTGTGTTATACTTACGATTTTTAACTGTTATGTAACATGGCTAGTTATGAAAAAGAACACAAAAAGTGCAAGATAGTAAATGTAGCAGAGAATTTCGAATTTGGTGCACCGAGAAATATGGCATTATTAGTAAAGACAACCGAGCGGTGTGTGTTTTATAATCTCGAATAGTGGTATGCAGAACATCGTCTGTAAAACGGCATTTTGAAACAAATCACAAATCCTGTTGCCAAAAAAAGTGAGTCACAGAAAAAATAATTAATTGCTTAGAAACCGTTTGGCAGATGACTCAAATTCAGCATGTATTCTACAAAAAAAAGTAGCATCTTACTATTCTAATTTAAGTTATTTGTCATCCACAGAAGTCTCACTAATGTCGTTTTAATTTGAATTACACGTATAGCTAAAACATTTATAACTATACAGTGCAAAAGGTATTTTTTCGCAGTAAATAGAGTTTTTTGCTGTTAGTATTTAGTTTCATTATTTTACCAATAATAACAAGTCAAAATTATTTGATGGCACGTCTGTACCTCATCAAACACTTCTTTAGAAAAAATGGCACATTGATCCATAAAGGTTCGCCACCCCTGGTGTAGCAGCTTATAGAGGAGAATAGGTGTCGTCTATATCACATAAACGAAGTTCCAATATAGGAAGTACGTCACCAATAGTCCTCGTGTTATTGAAAACTATGACGTTTTAATACACACTCACTCATATTTAATCAAATAACTGTAGCACCCTCATTTGAGAGCGCGCAAATATGCGTGTTATGGAAATTGAGTGATGACGCCTATTCTCGTCAACCCAGTGCTTCTCAAACTTTCAACATTCGCGACCCAACGTTTAATCATAATTTTCATCGCGCCCGCCTCCATACAAATAACAATGCATTCAATTCAATTATGCTATACATTGACGCTAAAGCAACATGACGACTTTAGCCTCTCAGGTGCCACTGGCGTATATATACATCTCACTCAACCAGTGCGTTAAATGCCCCGGACGTATATATACAAATGTCCAAAGTACGATCTTTTTTGTGCTCTGTTATACATAAAATTATTCCAAAAGTCTTGGAATGCAATAAAAGAACCTTGACAGTCTTTGCGTAGGATTTATTTGGTTCAGAAGATTTGCTTATTTTTACCTTTTCTTCCCTCCACCTCCAATAAATCACATAAGCGTGCCTACGTGGAAAATGGAGGCATTCAGGAGCGAATCTGGTAACTTTAAATTGGTAGTTAAGGGATTTTTTATACCCGTATAAATTATCAGGATAAGTGTTAATTTTTTGTATATAATATTATATATGACAAGCCTATGGGGTTACTTGCAATGGTTAAACTTGTACTTAACTTAATATCATTAAATTAATTGGAAAATACATTGTGCAGTACTGATGCATTTATAAGTCTATTATGTCAGTGTAAATATTAATTTAATTTTATTTATTATGTCAGAATGTATTTTGTTTGTTTACTTTCAATAAAATAACTTTTTAAATAATATTTTGTTTTCGACCTTTCTATATGCTCTCGCTCCCTTCATAGAGTTATGGTAGCCCCCCCCCCTAGCGGGGTGTAACCCACAGTTTGAGAAACGCTGCGTGAACCACAAAGTATGTGTCGACGTTAAAAATTGTCAAATTTATTACTAATACTTATGTGAAGGCTGTATATGTATGGGGATATAAAGTAGTTTATAGTTTGGTTGTGGGTTCAAGAGGTCGACAGTCCTTCAAATGACATATTACTTATAGATATCTCTGAAACCTAGTGACCGTCAAAATTCATGGACTGAGAGACTTAAACACAAGCTATTTACTTTTTTCTCAACTGACAAAATACTTTCTACTTTTCTTGACACCAAGCAAGTTTTTGAGAGGTGTTGTAGGGTTGATTACAGTCCTCTTTGCTTTTCCCACCCCAATAAAATAACTGCTCCTTAGCTGTACTGCATTAAAGTATTACTCTAATATCAACACATGACTGTTATATAAAACAATTGGCATTTGCAATTTGTTAGTGTCAACAATTTACACCGCTCAATGGTCTCAGGGCCTGGTCTGTGTCACACATTTGTCTCCCATGGCTGACAATACCTGAGGGACCTCTATTATTAATAAACTTTCCAACTTTTTTCCTTGGTTAACGTCTAAAAACATTATCTCATTGCACATAAATAAATTCGTTATGCGAACTCATACGCTGTTTTAGGGTGTGCATTCGAATACGCATGAATTCCTCTTAAATTGTTCACGTTTTTTATTTATTTTTTTACACCGGCCTGGTCTCAAAATATTCTAAACATCATGAAAATTGAGAATGTGTTTTGTTTTCATGAAAAATTTCAGTTTAAATAGCTAACTGTCATTACTTTTTATGTGTGACAACACTCGTCATGACGCAAAATATCGCAACTTTTCCATGACCAGTATACTCGTCTCAATCGTGCTTAACTGGTTAATAGGTTTAAAAAAAACGGTTTTTTATGCAAATTAATTCCCTTTATTTCGTTGCTAATTTAAGAAAATCTCAAAAGTAATATTATAAATATGTGTAGCTCAATTATTTCAATTATTTTTGCAATAATATTCCATAGTGATCCTAAAATTTTAAACAGCAATCAATTTATACAATCATCCGAAGTGGGCTCAAAGAAGTAAACAATTGATTAAAAAAAAGAGATAAACATTTATAAAGATAAAAAGGTTAATTACTTGTTACATAATATTTTACATTACTTGATATTATACTTGAATTTAGATAAAAGATTAGTTTAATAGATTAAATAGTTAATTATTTTATATATATACAGTATTTCATACTTGAGTTCAGTATAACTATTTCACATGTAGTGCATATCTGCATGACATATTTGGAAGTAAATAATTTTCTCATTCGTTCCAAATGTCATAGTAAATTTTCCGTGCTTTTGTTCATAATTTTTGCATCTTTTGATTAAAATGAAATATTCTATTAAATATAGGATCTATTTTGAAGTTTTAAGCATACAATAATCAAATAATCATATTAAAATGCAAATGCATATATTTAAAAATTTCCCCAAACAGATATTTTTATTATGTATTTCTCTTTTTTATCTAATTATATAAGTATATCTATGATATTATTTAACCACTACAATATTTCTACTATTTTAGTTGACATTTTATGTGAAAAATAATTCAAGTTGTTGATTTAAAAAGGCTTAATGATGAACAATTTTACGATAGATTTAAAAATTCAAACGATTTTTTCAACTCCATTAAGAATAAAAGTTATACTTATTATGTGTTTACTCTGAATTTTGATGCTTGACCATGGTTCAAAATTACGAGGTCCGTGGACAAAAGCCCTCGTGTAACTGAACAGTGTGACGTTAATATTCACCTCACCCACTGAATTTTTATGTGTATTTAAATTGTTAAATGAAATATATCCTAAAAACTTTTTCAATTTTCTGTCACTTTTAATTCAGAAGTAAAATTTATTTGTGTGAGTGTATGTCTGTGACTGTGTGTGTGTGCATGCGTACTTTCAAGTTCATTCTAAATTGTTATATGTTCTCCAGGAGCCATTGTACAATAGCTCTTTTCTGGATAATTGCAGTCAGTAGTTATAACATTAATAAGTATAACATTGAATTAAGACATGAATTTCATTGTGATTTATTTATATTATATACCCATGGCTTATTTAAGTAATTGTTTTCTATATTTTATGTAAAATGTTTGCATAATTATATTTACATATATGTAAATATAAAAGGTTAACAATTTCAATTTTAAAATAAGTATTTGCCTTTCATATTAATAAATGTCTATTTTTCAAATAAAAAATAAAAGTAGTCAGTAATGTAAATACTATTTGAACCGAAGAGAGATTTTTAATTCTTTAATATAGAAAACCAATTTTTTAGTAGTTTAGAAATTTCTCTTTTAAATTAACAAAATTTTCCAGCACAATGATATATATATTATTATAAAATGATTCTTATGTTCTTGTAATTTGTTGTTAGTAGGTAATATGTAAGTTTTTTTAGGAGAATTTTGTGTGTCCTCAGTTCTTATTAATATTTAACATTATTTTAATCACAAGTAGTTAAAATAGTAATAAAATGTAATAAAATATTTTTGCTTATGAAACTTAAATGAAAAAAAAATGCTAAATTTTATTTATTTTTGAACATTTTGATTTGTAAATTTAATTTAAATATAAGAATATCATACTGTTTTTAATACCAGAGTAAATTTATAGAAAATAAGTAAGTTATATTGGAATTCATATTTATCAAATTTTCTAAACTCTTTCAACAAGAACTTAAAAAATGTATTACAACATGACATATTTATTTATCTTCACTATAAAAAGCGTTAGAATTCTATTTGAATATTAAAATTATGATAATAATTTCTAGTTCAAAATAATTCCATATTTAAATCAGATTATATAAATAAGATCACAATTCAAAGGAAAATTTACAAAACTGAATTACATATTCAGTTCAACCAGCTTTTATAAAGGCGTACATATGTTTTATTCGACTGAACTAACATATTTAGAAAAATTAGAGATGTCAGCTTCAGTATCATAACTTTAAGGACAGACAATTATATATAAGCAAATAAATTAAGTGATTATACAAATTAGTTACATCAATTGTTGAATTAAAACAAATGATAGTAATATTGAATAGAATTTTTAATCTAAACATTATTTTTAACTACAGTATAGTTTAAATAGTAAATTAAAATTGGTTCAGAAAAAGAAAATAAATGTATTCAAAACTAAATATTATACAATACGAATTTGACACAATGCTAATGCACATTTCGGCTTAGCATTTAATAATATTGATTGATATCTATTAAAAATTACTACTAAATTCTGTTTTAAAAAAATAAATATGGTTTATATATATATATATATATATATATATATATCTTGTTCAACCTTTCAATCGTGTTAATAAAATACTTTCTATTCATCCATTCAAGCTCAAATACATTTTTGAAACTTGTAGTGGAGGATATTTGAGGTTAATACAGATTTTTGAAATATTAATTCATCAACTAAATTAAAAAACGAATAAAAATAGTAACAAACATAACAGTCCAACATCATGCATAAAAACTAAAACTCTGCATGCTGTGTCCCTGCAGCGCAGTAGCTAACGCGTTCGACATTTAATCCAAAGGTCGTGGGTTCGAATACGATCTGAGATAGCCTACTTTCTGAGAATGTGATTTCTTTTTTGCCATATTATTTTATTAGAATAATTAAATTTAATTAATGAATAAATAAAAAGTAACAAACAAACAAAAAGTAGTCCAACACCATATACAGAAAGTAAAATGGAAAATTACAAAAAAAAACAAAAAAAATCTCTTTCAATTTTGTCACTTAATATTGGGATTCTGTTCTTTATATGTACATACTTATATTTGTAACTATTTAATAAAAACTAACTTAAAAATGGTATTTTTCTTTGTTTACCTAAGTAGGAATCGAATTATATATATATGTATGTAAGAATAATTAAATTAGATTAAAAATTAAATTCTCTATCTAGCTCTTATCTCATCTCTTACATTTCCTCTTCGAGTATCAAACTAATCACCCATTTATTTCTTCCGGACATATGGCCTAGCCAATAAACATGTCTAATTCTAGATCGTTATATTTAATAGCCCTATATGTCAGCATTAACTTTCAAGAGCACTCATGAACTCCACGATCGGTGTTTTAAGTGTTTAACCCACTTAAGATTTTCGGTGGCGTTCTTTTTCTCTCTGCCTCTTGCTTCAAAAGAGATGTACTCATTCTAGAATAAAGACCTTTTTTAAAACTAAGTCTGTTTCTGACTCCAAAATCATGTTATATATATATACGTTACTTGTTTCGAAAAAATATCTGTTTACTATAAATAATTATAAGCTCTATATAATATATTACTTCATTATCACCGGTATTATCTTAACTTATTAAATTGAAAGTATATTCGTACATTCTTGTTATATAATCTTTCAGCAAAAGTAAGAATAGAGTAGATTATTTCAATAGAATAATTGAAATTCTTTCGAAAACATCACTTCCGTGAAAATTTTATCTGTTTCGGAAAGACAAATTATTGCCTTGATAAATCTAAAGAAATATCTTATTTTTCAAAAATTCTATCCAATTTCCACTTTATTAAAGTACTTTTGTCGTTATTGATTCAAGGAATTTAATGTTTTTTAGAAAAATAAAAATAGTAAAAGCGTTGAAAAATTGCCAGATAGCTGTCATTAGTTTCCCCGTTGTTGTATTAAATCCATAAGAAGAGAAAATGAAAAAAAAAAATGTTTTTCCGGTTTAGAGATTGCAAAAATAAATTTCCGGAGCAGCAGCCAGAAAAAAAAAGTAATGACAGGTGTTTTTGTTCGAAATTGGCCCAAAAACGAAATTAGAGGAATTTTTCAAATGCAAGGCAAAATACCTTGCTAAAATAAATGAGATTTTTTTTTCTCTTCAGATGTAAGAATTATAGCTGTATTTGTATTTTCAAGTACCTTTTAAAAACAGGCAGAGTAGTAGATAGATATAGAATAGATGAGGCTTGTTGTAAAGAATCATATTAAATAAAAAAAATAAATGTGTTGTAATACACTGTGACGGGTCATTACGCGACCTTCACCAATTAATCCTCTTGGGGAATCTTTCGGCTAGTATTCGCATTTATTTCATAGCCATCCCTCTCAAAAAGAAACGTTGATATGCAAATTAGTTAGAGTATATAAAGTTAGAGTGTGATAACTGTAGCTCAGAACGAGCAGGGCATCTGAATGCAGAGTTACTAAGGTGAGATTTAGGAGTTACGCATCTTGATTATAGGACAGAGTTTGGCTACTAGACGAAATTAGTGGATCAGGAATTAATAGGTTAGGATTTATTTAAGCTAAACTAATCTGATTACGTGTGTTTATTCACTTAAGGTGGTTGCTTTCCTTATTCACTCCTAGGACTTCCTTCTGCAGTTTACTTTGTCGTTGAATAGTACAACTTAATAATAATAAATTAGATTTATCATGCAGAGTTCTGTCATGTTTCGTTCCCTCCCACGTCTTTAGGTAGGCAGGACGGTGAGGGAGCGATTTCAGGCGGACGTCGCTCACAACACTACTGTGGGCATTAAATCTGCTACACCAGGAAGAAATCCAGATAATAAAATGATATTTTTTGGACAAATATATTATAGTGGAAGTAACAAGTCATTAAATTTTTGAAGAATTTGGGTGCATAGATCCTGAGAAATTATTACCCAGAACAACCACCTTCGGCAGTAATAACAGCACTTGCATCCCTGGGAATTGAGTCAAACAATGATTGGATGGCATGCACAGATACAGATGTCCATGCAGCTTCAACACGGTTCATCAACAGCAGTGACCGGCGTATGGTGACGAGCCAGTAGCTCAGCAACCATAGACCAGACGTTTTCCATTGGAGTGAGATCTGGCGAACATGCACGCCAGGGTAATAGCCCGAATATTTTCCGTATCAAGGAAGTTTCGTACAATACCTGCAGCATGCGGTCGTGCATTATCCTACTGAAATGTGAGGTTTCGTAGAGCTCGAAAAAAGGGCAAAGCCGTGGGTCGTAACACACCAGAGATGAAACGTGCGCTGTTCAAAGTACCTTCAATGCGAACAATTTGACCGATAGGTGTATCCAATAACACCCCTTGCCATCATCTTAGGTGACGGGCCAGTATAACGATGACGAATGCAGGGTGCTAATGTGCGTTCACCACTATTCCGCCAAACACAGAGGCAACTATCTGGATGCTTTAAAAAGAATCTGAATTCCTCTGAAAAAAATGATTTTTCTCTATTCGTGTGCTAAGGATCGTCGTCATTGATCACACCATTGACTCTCTCGTCTGTGATGTTGCGTCAAGGGTAGCCATAACCATGGTCTTCCAGCTGAGAGTCCATGCGGCTACAAACGTCATTGAACTGTTCATGCAGACAATTGTTGTCTTGCAAGCTCCCCCAATTATTGAATCAGGGCTCGTGATGTGGCTTCAGGATCCATTGAGGCAATGCGGATAACATACTTGTATTCTCCGCTGGTAATGGTGGGGGCCATTTTGACCTAACCCGGCGTTCCGCATTATGATCTTGAACCTATCGATTCTATATTCTGCTAAAAGTAATTGGATCTCGACTAAAACGAGTAGCAATACATCGATACGATGGATAATCCTGGTACGCTACAATTCTACCTTTATCAAAGTCAGAAACGTGCTGGTACGCATTTCTGCTTCTTACACGAGGCATCAGAACAGCTTTTCACCCGGCAACAACGTTCAAATGTGATTTGTGCATGAGAAACCGGCTGAACAGTTTCCTCATTTAAACGCATTGTAGGTGTCACTACCGGTGCCTGCTTTGTATGAATGCGTTAAAAAGATAATCGTTTGCATAGCACAAAAACTTTTTCCTATTGTTTAAATTTAACGTCTGTAGCATGTCGTCTTCTTGGTGTAACAATTTTAAGGGCCAGTAGTGTACATATAGAGAGAGAAAATCGTACATCATGGAACTGAAGGGACTGAAATATTTTTTCGTATTAAAAAAATTTCGCTTTAAGGACATTGCATAAAAAACCTATGTTTAACAAAATAAATTTTTTAGAGTACATTTTATTTACATAGGTTTATATATATATATATATATGTATGTATTTATATATATAATAAAAATCAGTAAATCAAAAGCATTCACAGAAACTAATTGAAATTTATTACACAATTTTCTCAATTTAAAAAACAACAAAAAAAAAACAAACAATTATTGTATTTTCGGAAAATCATGTGGTATTTTTCTTTGCATTGTTTCGTTTAGAATCAAATTGTTAGATGTCATCTATTTTGTTATTCATTTCACCATTGGAATGTGCGTCTGAATAATTGCTTATACTTTACTTGATGTTCCTTATTACAGGAGCTGCATTATTCACTCCATTTTCGTCATCAGAATATGCATCAATGATATATTTGGAGCTTTGAACGAACTCCAAAATGTTTATCGGTCATAATTGGAGCTGTATACACATTATCATCTTATGCATTGAATTCGTCTGATGGTACTGTAGGACAGTCTAATAATACAGAAATTTTTTAAACATTTCAAAGTGTCCGCTGAGTTTCAATATCCTCCGTCTCCAGAAAAGAAATCTTCTCGTGTTAAGCGATTTTCGTTTCGTGTTAAGAGCAAAAAACTCAATAAAATACGTAGTAGTTTTTCAGGACCATTGTATTATTTCGGGTTAATCGATATTCGTCTTAAGCGTTTTCTTGTTAAATGTATTTCACTGTATTTGTTTTTTTTTAAAAAAGTAATGAAGGCTGTAAAGTGAGTGGGTGAATATTAACGTCACTACTCGAGGGCGACGGACATAGTAATTTTGAACCATGGTCAAGTAACGAGGACGATACCTAAGCTAACACTCCCTCTCCTAAACTTCACACCACACCTATGGGAGAAGGTTTGAGGTTCCGAAACATTTAACGTGCATCTCTCCCCTATACTGTGGGTCTTCAGCGGTATAGGGTCTAACTCATGGGTACTCAACCTTTTTTCCTGCTAGGCCGCATACATATGACAGCTATTTTACGCGGGTCGTATACATATGTTAGTTATTTCACGCGGGCCGAAACATGAGGATAAATGAGAGAGGGAAGGGGGAGAAATGCTTTAAGATCAAGATAACATTAAAAATTTTAAATATGCGAAATTGATCAAAATATTTTAACTAATGTTTTGATTTTTATAATTAATAATTTTGTATTTTTTTTGTCACTAACACTAAATTAGAAGCATTTAAGAAACGCTTCTTTACAATTTCTGCATCAGTAAACGGTTTCATTTGATTACCAATAACATAACAGACTTTAAAGGAGGTCTTTGTTACCGCAGTGATATGACCACTGACAAAACACTTTGTTACTATTGCAAAGACTATTCAAGAAAGCCTATTTATCACCTGTTGAAAGAGAGTTTCGAGGAGAGTGTCATTGAACGATTTCTATTTATTAACACTTTCATGACAAATCAAATAACTACTAATCCATTTTTATTTATCACTACAAAATAGTCAACCTCCCAATCGTCTTGAAACGATTTATTTTCTTCAAATATTTTTCGCTTGCAAGATATGAAAGATAGTTAAAAATTAGTTCCACCCATAAAATGGTCTCTACTCCACTGTTGTCTGTTATCACTAACCGTAACCGTTCCAAACAGTAAAAGAAATTCAATTTCTACCCGTACCACACAGACAGCAAAAAGCAAAATTGATATGTTATTTTTATTGACAAAGAATTTCATAAACAAATTTTCAATACAATGTTCTTAAATAAGTGAATTTCTCTGAGAGATGGGCAATGACCGTGTCGGTGTGCCGCAGGTTGAGTATCACTACTCTAACTCATTGCACACAGGCCACAAGACCGCTACTTTTACTACTAGGCTACTATGGCCTCAAGGAATGCTGTATGATAATTTCTTTTTTCTTAATAAAAATGAAATTCGTTTATTTTGCTTTATTTATTTAAGTTCCGTACATATATCAGTTGATTTTCTGTGTATTTAGCTATATTTTTAAATCAGGAATATGTGTGTTTCACATTTTTATCAACTCCTACCATGAGTTCACTCTCTCCATATGTATATTTATCTAAATTAATCTAAATATATATACCTTGTTCAAATTTTCAATCGTGAATAAAATACTTTCTATTCATCCATTCAAGTTGTGACGGGCTTTCATCACGATTTCCATTAATGTCCTCTTGGGGTTCTTTGGGGCCAGAATGGCAATTCTTTCCAACCAACTCGAGAAGAAAAACGTGAGAAAAAGCAAATTAGAAATCTTATATATAGTAGAAGTTTAGCGTTCACGAGGTGGCTATGAAAAGTTGCTATATGAGGTCTACATTTATGATTAAAAGAGATTAAGTTAAAGTTAGAGGAAATTCCACAAGTTCAAGAATTAACCTACTCGTAACTGTGTATTCAAGCTAAGGGTGGATACCATTCCACATGGAGTAAAACCATTTCAGTTAGGACCAAGAGAATAGCTGTTAACTAGGACATAGCGGTAAGCGTCTTAAATTAAGATATAAGGAAACTGCGTGTATTAACGGGATTAGAGGTAATCTGTAAAGTTAGATATAGTGGTCAATTACGCGATTATTTGGTAATACGAATTGTGTCTTCTCACTCCAGATTTGCTTAATTTGATTATTATTATTATTGTACATAGTGTTTAAGTTAAGGTCTTAAAATAAACAAATATTAAGATGACATATTTGCGTGATTCTTCGTTCTTTCATATAGATATAGGTCGCGTAGATAATGTAGAAATGGGGCACCCACAGGAGGGTGTCTCACAAAGTTCAAATACAATTTTTTAAACCTGTAGTGGATGACCCTTGATGTTAGTACAGTTTTTTTTTCAAATATTTATTCACTTTTCTTTGTTGACCTAAGTAAGAATTGACTTAATTTTTTTTTATATATTTCTTGTTTAATATATATAATAGCCAATTATTTTTTTTTTATCTACATCTGGAAGCCAATACAGCATACAATTTAAATGTAAGTGAAGATAACTGTAAGTATTCAAAATAAGAGGGAGATAGCCATCAGCTACCTTTCTTTCTCTGTCTAATCATCTCTGAAATAGATCACGATCATTTAAAAGTCGCTATGATCACCCTTTTATCTTTTAATACGTTTGATGGTACCTACAAGAATACTCGTAGTCGGCAAATTGGATTTACTTGTCAAATAGAAGATAATTTGTTATTGGTCGTCTAACTTAACTCATCGCAAATGAATATTGCAGTGCAAATATATGTAATGTTTGGCAAGAAGAGATTAAATAATATTCTTGGCTTGTTCAAATGAATCATTTTTTTTTCTGAACACATATATACATTAAATCCAGAACATTGTTGGCTCAAGAACTGAAGCTGTGCCAAAGCATTAAGTTATTCTTTATTTGTCACGTGTCTCTGTTAATGTTAAGTATCTGCCAACAGATTTTTGTTTTGTTTTTATTTATCCGCAATATGATCTCATTTGAATGGAATCGTAGAGTAAAATGAGGTATGTTGAAAGTTTGTTCTTGTGGAATTCTTAATGCTAAAATTCTTACTTTTTCGAAATTCTATTCTTAAGGATTTATTCAAAACTATTTTTAGATGTTCTTAAATTCAATAGATGAATATTTTTAGTGTTATATAGGAAAGAAAATGGAATATTGCAAGGAAAATCGCTGTTTGATTTGTCACTTAATAATGCGATTTTATCATATGTATATACATATTTATATTAATTGTAACTATTTAATAAAAAGTAACTAAAATAAAATTTTTCTTTGTAAAACTAAGAAGGAATTGAGACTTTATTTTTTTATATTACTTGTTTTAATTGAAGAGAGATAAAATAATCCCCGTTCACCCCGCATGTATCATAGCGGACCTACAGAAGTAAGTTAAACAAACAAAATAAGATTAATAAAATAAAAAGTAAATAACAAAGCAATATTTACCAAATAAGGAAATAACCAAAAACAAATAAGTTACAAAGATAAATGCATTACAAAGTATAACAATTACGAAACGAAACCAATTTTATGAAATTAGAAAAATAGCGAAATGAAAAATTTACAAAAAATCAAATCAATGAAGATTAAAAATAAAGAAAACTATGCTTTACTTGAAATAAGTTTTAAAAAGAAATAGGAGGCCAGTTGATTTTAACAGCAGGCAGTTTGACTTCCAGGCATTTTCTCTCTTTTTTAAATTTTGAACAAAAAAAGGACAAGATGCTTAACACTTTCCTCCCCATCAACATTGCAGTCAGAAAGTTTGGAAGGGTGCAGGTTGACACTAGAACGTCCGGTAATTAAATTACCCTCAAACGTGTCATTTAGACACCACGATATAAAATATACAACATAATTGTTTTAACTAATTAATTACAGGACAATTACTTAGTAGGTTTTGGTTTTAAGACATTTTAATATTATTTCGTGAAATTATCATACATTAAGACCATTTATATCATAAAAAAAAAAGCTTTTTCATGTTTGGCGTAACTTTTTGGACCACTGCTTTATCGTAAAACCTTTCGAGTCGCAGATCTTCCAGGAACATTACTATTATGCGGTATCTTTTCTGAGCCATTTCTAGCAGCATATATAACAGGATTTACTGGAATATTATTTATTACAGGGGTGTCCAACACGTGGTCCACCGACTCTTTTTTTTAAAAAATTAAACATCAGGTTTTTAAAGTTTTTTCATTTTGAAATTTATATATATATATATATATATATATAAACAAGGTATTTGCGTATATATACAATGTATAGATACATATATATACAATGTATTTGCCTGTTATCTGTTCTTGTTTTAAAATAAATCCTTTTTGATAATAGAAATGTCCTTTAGATTAAAATAGATTTATTATTTATCAAACAGTTACATTTGACTTTACTATAGTAAATTACTTTTTTAAAAAATTCCGAATTGCATTATGCATATCCTTTACTCTATGAATGGTACATGATTCTCTGTGTGTGCGACTTTCATTTCTCCTCCTTCTTTTCTGTTTGGAGTGCCCAAAAATTAACAGGCAGTTAGAGATGAGTTTTAAAGTTTAAAAAAAATATTCAGGATGGTTAACATAAAAGGCAATGCATACTTAATCGTTTGCGAATGACAGCACAATCAAATTTCAACAATGAGTAACGAAAGATCAATTCAAAAGGAACACTATAATTTTCAAGAAAATGGCAAATGTAATATTTTAAACATTATTTGATCATTTCATTATTATATTATATAAACATGATTATATTATCTATGTCTGAATACCTGAAAAGTAATGAAAACAATAATAAAAATTCATTTTGTTTTAAATTTTCACTCCAATAAATTATTTTTGTTTCCAAATCTGATATAAAGGCACATATTTTCATGTGCGGCCCGCGAGATTATAATGTTTTTCCGAAGTGACCCGCATGGTCATTTGGGTTGGACACCCATGATCTATTACATCTGCACTTTCTTCAGATTCCTCACAGTCAATTTCACTCAAACTTATGTCTTCATCAGAATCTAACTTAAAGCAAGACAGCTAAGCACACCATCGGATTCATTTTCAGAAAGCTCTTGCAACAAATTAGCAATTCCATCGGGGCTTAGACCTTTCGTACGAGCCATCGTTTCAGGGTTCGAAAATCGAATGATTTTTTTGGTATGAGAAGATAAGCAAATACTTTAGAACGAAACACTTAGATATAACATTTTTAGTATAATTGACTCATTTTCACTCCGAACCCAACAAAACGCGTCATTCAAGGTCAAATAAATGTACGATAAAACTTGGAGAAATTTTCTTTACTGATGGTATCTATACTTAGGGAACTACATTTTGTATTGAACTACAGCTTTTTATAATAATAAGTTTCCTTGGCGTCGAAACGACACCAGAGGACGTTGTAAATTATTTAGCTGTAAAATCACTTCTAATTAATGTAGAACTACAAAACTGTCTGTGTAATCTCCAGAAAAAATTATTAAAATTTACGAAACATTTTCGAATCCTCTGCAAAAACGCGTAAAGGAGAACAAAGTAAACAAGCTTCGGTATCCAATCGACACCGACAAAAGTTCTAGTGTTAAATCTATTGAAATACACTCTAAAATAGCCATGGTCAGTAAGAAATTACATTATTTTATAATTTGTAAAATAGTGTTCACTCAAGAAAAAATTTCCTTGGCAGTGTAGAGTGAGCTCATTTCGTGCACTGACCTTTCCAAAAAGAGACACGACGTTTTCTTGAGTTTTTTTTTTCTTCTTCTAGAATGATTTCAGAATATTAACTGAAATTTCAATTCCCTGCTTAGTCGTGGATTTTTCCAGCCCCATCGTTTCCAAATATTTCATTATGACCATAAAAAAAGGTAAAAAACACTAGATAAGTCTGAATTGTTCAGCAAAACCAGTCTCTTTGTGTATTATAAATAATCCATCTCATCTAAACCTTCGCAGTATAAACAATAATGCAAAGATGAAATAGTATTTCACTAAAGGAAATAAATATTAAATTGTATTGAAAGATGAAGAATATTTTTTTAACCATATTTGTTTTAAAATATTTAATCTCATTACAATAATATTTGAGTTTCTACCTTCTTGCCTAAATGTATGATAAAAAAAAACGACTTAAGTATTCCTGAGGATGATGTGTAAAATTTAAGTTATTATAAGAACATTTTCCTAACAAATTCATGCAGCACTTCCATTAAGGAAAATGTATATATTTAAGGGCAAAGATTTCCTCTGTATATCAAAGCTAAATCTTCAAATGCTTGAGAATTAAGACATAAAAAAAGAATTATACTGATAGAGAAAGTTCCTTAGATGGATTTATTTCATAAGATGTTTATCAATAATCTATTAATTCCTTCTGCTGGTCATTGTAGAGAAATAAAAAGAATCTAATAAAAAATAAAGATATATATCTCACAAAAATCTAGAAAACAAAACGTACAAAAAAGTGTCGGAATTTTTTTTTTTTTTTATTCACAATAAACTGATGTTTCAAATCGGCTTAACAGAAAATCTATCCTCTGTTTTTAAAAGGAATTCTTGAACGATTAACTTAAAACACATAAGATATTTAAAAGATACATAACATTTATGAGCAATGTAGGAAATAATGAATCCATTAAACCATGCATTTATAAATAAATAATTTTACATCAGCTATTTAGGAAATTCATGTTGTTCACAGAGTTATTTGAAAAAAAAAATGCATTAGCAATCTTTGAAGAATATTAATTGATTATGCATTTCACAAAACGTTATTTCTTTTATTACTAGATTGATAAACTGAATATTATTTCTTTAAATGGTATATCAGCGTTGCTCAAACTGTGGCACCTGATATCTCTAAGAGGGAGGCGCGAACATGATAAAAAGTCGAAAACAAAAGATTATTTTAAAAAATTATTATTTTACTGAAAGTAAGCAAACAGAATACAAAAAAAATAAATAAATAAACATTTACACTGCTATAATACACTTATAAATGTATCAATACTACACGATGTCTTTTATAATTAATTAACAATACAAGTTAAGAACAAATTTAATAATTACCAGTGATCCCATGTAATTGTCCTATATAAAATTATATACAAAAAATTAACACTTATCTTGATAATTTGTACGTTTTACAGTTAATAGAAAAACTGCTGATTAAAATTTATGTGGTTGGCACCCCAGTGCCATCGTTTTCCACGTATGCCCGCGTGTGTGATTTATGGGGGGGGGGGCAGGAGAAAAGGAATAAATAAGCAAAACCTCTGAAATACGTAAATCCTTCAAAAACACTGTCACTTTATTGCACTCTAAAGCCTTCGGAATAATTTTATGGATAGCAGTGCACAAAAACGTCCGGTGAAATTACCGCATTGGCTGAGTGAAATGTTTCTATACGCCGGTGGGACTTTAAAGGTTAAAATCCTATTGTTTTTTTAGCGTCAAAGTACAGTATTATTGAATTCAACATATTTTTATTGTATAGAATGGGGTATGAAAACTATGATTGAATTTTGTGTCTCAAATATTGAAAGTTTGAGAAGCACTATGTTACATAATTCACAAATAGGTTTTTGGATAGATCGAGTTATTTTTATGAAAATGAAAAAATTGTCCATAATACTTAATATTTTATAATAACTTTACTTTTATATAACTTAAAACTAAAAAAGGTAAATCATATTCTATGGAATCAAGAAAAACAGATCAAATAAAATAAATAATAAAAAAAGATCCTCATTAATACAACTAAATACAAATCTTTAATAAATAATAATTTATTAAAGATCCTGAATGTGCAGTTCCTTACTGCACCTTCATAAGAGTCGTTTCCTGATCTCCTTTTTTATGATATAATATCTGCATAATTTTATAATTTCTGAATCTAAATCTTTATAATAAAAATATAGGATTCACTTCATTCATTGTTTTAATCAATACTTGTTAAAATGTATAATCATAAAACTATTTCAATTGTAAAAATGGAGAGCTAATTCTTTTGACTTCACAACTACAAATTTCATTCAGTATTTTTTTTTTATAAATTTTGAACATACAATGCGTACATATTTTAAAAATAAAATTATTTTTAAATGATTGAATATTTTCTGTACTTAAATATTTGGAACATTTTATATCAGTTAAAAGAAGTAAATAGGATTCAAAACTATTATTAAGAAAACCCAGTATACCTGCACTAAAATAATTGCTCTTCAAAATATTTATTAGAAGAAATTATATATATATACTGTGAAATACTTTCACACGAAAACGCTTAAGTTATCCGATTACGTTCGGAACCGTGAATTTGCAAAAGCGTATAAATGGATACTATTTATGATATTTAGTGTCACTTAGATCAGAAAATGTATATAATATTGTTTTAAGAGAGAGAATAGTATTACAATAAAAACAATTATTTAAGCAAAATATTTTGACAAAAAATGAACATAGAATGACCATTTTCAAAATAATCTCCTTTTGTGAAAAATGCTTCTATTATAATAATATTTTGCCTGTATATAGCTCATGCCTCTGTACAAAGGCTCAACTAGAATTTATGAAATATATAACTTAGAAGTGGGTTTATCCATATTTTACGACAACAGAGGCGAGAAATTTTAAGAAAGAAAACACCGATAATTATTTCAATGGGTTGTAACTCTGAAAATAATATGAATTTTTCAAAAAAAATAGTTCAGACTCTCTGGAGAAGTCTTCATTTTATGTAAGCACACACACACACACACACACACACAATTTTATTATTTTAGAAGCATTTTTTATAAAAAGAGGTCTTTTTGTAAAAAGGTTATTCTAAGTTAATTTTTTACCAAAATATTGTATTTAAATATTTATTTTTCTTGTTAAAATGTCCTTTAAACATTATTTCCTTAAATTTACCTTTTGTATAAACAATTGGTAATAGGAGATTTGTGATTCTAATTATATTATTCTTTATATGAAACTCTTTTCGAAGGCTTCCATATTTTATGTACATTGATAAATCATTGACACTAAGTCTGATTAATAACATAATGAATTTAAAATTAAGTATTGGATTGTTGCCATTTTTCGACCTTGAGGTCACCGGAGGAGTATGGGATACCGAATGAACAAACATTGTTATAAAAATAAATAAGTTTATTCAATTCTAACAATTTACTATCAAGCAACGATATAACAAGGGTGCAGTGAAATTAAATGGCTACCCTAAATTTCTGAGACAAATAATTATAAACTTAATTGAGTGTAATAGTATGTAACAGCACCCGTCAGTCTCGGGCGAACTGGATATTCAGGTCTAAAGCTTCTTTTCACTAACACCAAAGCTTTTGATAGTCCTTTCGTTAATCTCACTTTAACAGCAGCATAACAACTAACTCTAACACTCATTTGGTAAAGGTTTAAATAGAGAAAAATAGCATAAAATCAAGTTGAATTAGTTCATATTCAGAAAATACACTATTTTCTAACCAAGGATATAGTGCTCTAAAAAAACATTCAATCGAAACCTCACTCAAAATGCACAAAGTGTAATGAATTTTTGTGTATTATCGAAATGAAAAACTGTTTCTTTGAATATCAAATTAATCTTATGTGTAAAAATCTGCTTTTACGTATGAAAAAAGTAAATAAATTTTTAAAATTTTATAATTTTCAAAAATAAATATTTTGTGTTGTAAAATATTAGAGTTATCTAGCTATATTTAGCATTTTTAAGAGCTAAAACTGCTTTAAAAAAGTCATTCGGTTTCTTTTTTTGTTCGTATAATGATAATATTTTAGACCTTTGTATACTGACAGTACTTTAAAGTACCAATTTAATTGATTAGCCCTAACGGATTAAATCTCTTTAAGTTGAATTTTTTTTATTTATGTATATCCCTTAATTTTCAATGTAGCGATTCAAAACAAAAATATTGTATGAATTGCAAAAAAAAAAAAAAAAATATTCGGTAGCCTGTGCGATGTATTTTTTTTAAATTATACTCGCCAACGTCCTCTAGGTCATAAGGCATCTTTCAGTCCAATATAAAGCAAATGTCGCTCTATAGCAGGAAGAACTCCGAAGTTGTCTTGCGAAAGAACATGAAGTAGAGCGGGGCAATCGGATAGATGCTCCCCAGTCACTGGTACGAATTCACAGAGAGAACAGAGCGGTGAATCAACCAGGCCAATCTTAAGCAGATGGGCTTGCAGGTAATCATGTCCGGTGAGGATTCTAAAACATGCCATGCCCTCCACCCTAGGTAGGACAGAAAGCAGAGCACGTCTTTGGCCATCTAGCAGACGAGACCAAGATTTGCCAACTGCCAGGTCTGTATGAGTGTAAATTCTCTTCTGTTGCAATTTGTCCCCGAGTAGTAGCTTGGCGTTTCGAAGAGGCATCGGAAAGGCAAGGCGAATACAACGTCGAAGCCTCTTTGGCCAGATTGTCGGCTTGTTTATTTCCATGAATGCCGCAATGAGATGGGATCCATTAGAGAACGACCTTTCTTCCGGTGCAAAGAAATGAGTTGATAAGTTGTTTGCACTCGAACTCAAGTTTTGATGGGAATAGATTGTAGCCAGATACGGTCTTAATTGCGGCTTGAGAATCTATGAATATTACAACAATTCGGTGTATAAAGCGATTCTCTCTTCAGTATTTTCAATTATGTAACATTTCTACTAGTAAACTGATCTAAATTTCTAAATGTAAAGTGAAAACTCTATCTAATTGTAAAATAAAAAAAAGGAAAAAACCCTTTTAGATTGGGCTGCATATACAAACTTACGTCCATCCTGTTTTCTAATGAGAGAGCGTCTTTTTGAAAACTTAAAATGGCGTACGCATATTTCTTTTAAAATTAAAGCATGCCTCTAAATATTAATACTTAAAAACTTTGTTCTATGCTTTTAAATGAATACTAAATTATTCTAGAATTTATACTGCATAGTTAAAATTTACTATTCCTTTATATGTTTCACTTAAGGTTTAAATGAGTTTCTATCTCCAATATCAGGAAATATCCAATTCTGTCTTTATCGATAAATTTTCTGCAAGGATAATTAACTCAAGAAAGAAGCAAGAACGTTATAGTACCCAATTAGAGTGACGAAAATTTATAGCGTTATTGATTCATTTTGCTGGAAGTCGATTAAAGTAATTGATGGAATCTATTTCAAAGATGTTGGAAGACGCTGCCACTAACTTTCTATGTGAAAGAGAAACAAGCTTTAATGAACCTATTAATAATTATATTGGAAGTTCGGTATGTGCGACATTTTAGTTAAACGAAATTTTTTTTGAATTTTGAGTCTTGACGCAAAATGCATTTTAAATCTTAATTAAAGGTTTTCAATAAGATTCTTCGTTTTTTAAATTTAGAATAGATTTAAGTAGTTAAATGTACAACTAATTTGTGTGTGTGTGTTTTAGTTTTCAATTTTTTGAATACTTTATGTTATTTTAAGTATATAATATATTGATTTAAGGTGGAATAAAAAAAGTAATACGACTCTTAAAGTTGAATTTACTGATTAAAATTTATAATGAATTTTTTTGTCGAAGTTGCTGAAGGCCTATTCTAATATCATCTGTGAACAGAAAATCATTAAAATATTTTTATCTGAAATTAGATGTTTAAACTTGAAGGAAAAAACATTGTATTTACAGTTACTCTAGAAGTGAAATAGAATTTCCTTAAAAACAATATCTCACAAAAAAAAAGAAAAGAAAAGAAAGAAAGAAAGTACTACATACAAAATACTGTAATTTAAAGTTTGAATAGATTTTCATGATACAATTATTACAATTATTTTAAGTGTTTTCCATCACGAATATTCTAAGTATGTTTGCAAAAAAATATTTTCCAAACATTTCTTATTAGTCTCTGTTACTTACATTTCAATAACTTAGGAATTGAACAAAACATTCCATCTTCTATTAAATGCATTCCTCCATAATTAAACTTTTATTTTTCTATAATTTGAGCATAATATTGTAAGAAAAAGAATAAAAAAAAGATTTAATTTATCAACTCAGAGTCATGGATTTACCTAAGTGATGTACGTTATATCAAAGAGGTGCTATTCCAAGGTAAAAAAATAAGATTGAGTATGATTTTAATGTATTAGGAAATTTTCAACTTGCTATAATTTGTAGAAAATACATTATCACTAGCATATTTTTATAAATAAATGTTAATTGTGTAAATCAACTGTAGATCAATGAAAAAAGCAATTAAAATATATGAAAAAAATAGGTTTCATAGTTCTTAAAATAAAAAGAATTAAAAGATTAATAAGATATATATATATATAGATAGATCGATAGATAAATTCTATCTAAATATTATATTTATCGTTATATAGATGATATAATCATTTTTGGCAAACAAGCCAATTTTATACCTAACATTAATTTTTATCCACAATATCTTAATTTAATACAAACAAATAATAACAACAATGAAGCAAATTTTCTTGACATACATTTCAAATTATATGAAAATGTAATAGTTTCTAATATTTATGATAAAAGAGAAGAATTTAATTTCAATATTATAAAAGTTCCTCATTGGAGAGTAATGTACATGTTTCTATATTCAGAAATATTATTATTAATTATATACAACGTGATAGATTTCTTGTGTCAAAAAAATCAGACATTATAAACAACTATAAACATTTTACTAAATATTGCTTAAATCAGAAATACCCAATTAATTTTATCAATAGTTATATAAATAAAACTATTCAAAATAGTTAGGATTAAAATTCTGAGATTGATAATAGTTTATTATTATAAACTTAAATATTTTATTGTTATAGTTATCTCCATAATCTAATATTAGATTAGAAATTACTCTATTATTTTATTCATATTTACTCTAGTGTTATTATAGTTATGCTATAATATGCAACTCTTATTAACTTTTATTTCCATTCTTTTTATACTTTTGTTAAGTGCTACATTTCAGCCATTCTTTGGATTTAAATCTGTATTAGGGTATAGAATCTGGCAATAAATTAATGTTTGCACTCAGATTCAGCGCGGGATTTGCATTTGTAAGTGCAATTTTTAGTTAAGTTACCTCTATCTTGTAATGGATTTAGATATTCCTATCCATTATTTCCTATTGGTTTTTGCTCAGTGTTATTTACAAAAAAAGGGGGAAGGTTGGCTGGCCAAAAAACATGTTCAACCCCACTTTTATATAAATTATTTTATATAGTAGCTGTCCTAAGTCAGTAATGTTCATAACACTGCAGCATCATTTTATATTTATAATCTCGATTACTCATATGTCCTTCATTGTGTGATTTTCCTGCTGTCTATGTGTTCGTCGAATGTTATTGTTTGGATGTTATCTCTTGTTTGTAGAGAATTGGCCTATATATATATATATATATATATATAAAGTTTTAGATATAATTTCTCATTATCTGAGAAAGTGTTAGAACGATATCCATTTTCTTTACATTTCTATAGGTAAATAAAATGATTTAAAATCGAAGATTTTTCCCTGTCCAATAGTTAATGATCCATATTCGCCCATCTGGTGTAGTGGTTAATGATATGGATAGCTGTGCCGTAGGGTCGTAGTTCGAATCCCGGTGAAAACAGGGTTGTTTGTAAATATGTAGTGCCTTTGCTGTATGAGGGTACTCTAAACCGCCTGTTGAGTCGCAAGTCCGTTCGGTGAGGTTGGTCTAAAGGAAAGAGAGGTGAGAGACCCCTGACGACCCATTGGGTGTTTTCCCTTAAAATTGAGGTACAACCAAGCCAAAACGTACTCTAGCCTGTATGGTGCTCAAGGCTCTGGCTAACGACAGCCCTAAATCTCGCTCTTTGCAGCGTTGAATTCCGCGGGCTTTGATCAGACATCGTCAGATAGTGGCATTAATAACAACAACGACAAAATTAAATAAAAAATGTTTGGACATCATGATTGGTTTTAAAACAGAAAAGAATTTAAGGCATTCAGAAATATTTGCAGTGTCCATTCTTTTAAAAATAACATGCAGTTAAATAAGTTTGCTAAAAACAATGTTCAGGAAAAATCTATTTCAAATAAATAAGCAGAAATGACTATCTATGAGATTATAAAATATTCTCCTATCTAAAATGACAAAACAGTTTGAAACTTTTTCATTTCTTCACTCTTTCATTTAAAAAGTGCTCCATCAAAATGTTTTATGTGCAGTGTCTGGACATTCAACAGCAAAAAAAAAAAAAAAAAAAAAAAACCTAGAACTTTTTTTCCGGTCTGGTAAGTAAACATTTCTCTAAAAAAAATGAATCAGTAAATTTATATTTTATTAACACAGTTTTTTAATTTCCAAAGTACCATTTTACTACAATTTACCGAGAGTATTATAAAAAAGTCATTTATTAAAAAAAAAAATTCTTTGCGAAAGGTAATTTTTTTAAAAATATATGTACGCATTTTCTTCAAAATCACTTCGTTTTTAAGAAATGAAACCAATTATTTATTGTTGATATATTTATAATAGCAATAATTTATTTTTCACAATAAACAAATGTAAACATATCTGAAAGCAGTAATAAATTCCACAAAAAACATCAATCACCACTATCTATAAGCATTCCAATAAGTAAAAAATAACATGACTTCAGACATCATTAATTTTTGTGGTCAAACTTGATCGATTTTTCCACGCATTCCACTTACACCATCTGAAGGGTGCCCACTGACCTAAATGGGAAGAGCATATATAATCACGAAGTCACTTCCGACCTTTGCATTCGTAATTACAACTCTTGATTGATTAGCTGCTACCAGCAGAGGTCAGGAAAACAATTAACTGACCGCCTTGACCATTCCACCATTAACATTTGACGCTCCAGTTGACAAGCTGTTGCTCGGCTCTCCATCAAATATGTTTTGTTGTTATTGTATAGAGAGAGAGAGTGAGAGAGAGGAACAGAGAGAGAGATGCTACTCTCTCTGCTCAGTTTAAAGGAACAGATAACGTGGTTCCCTGTTTGCTTTGTTTGGATTTAATGCTTGTCTACAGAATACTACGGCGTTAATTGTTTTGATGATAGATTAAAATATCTTGGAAAGGTGAGTAAATTTGTTTTAAGGATGTTTAGGAATTACCTATTCTCAAAAATAAATAAATAAGGAATTCCGTTGTGCAGTAGAACGGGATCTATTCGGGCTTCTACAACTCCTCTTGCGAAAAATACTCTTTAACTGTAATACTGGTTTAAAAACCGCTTTTCATGGAAATTACTTGGATTTATGCAAAGGCAACTTCTATTTAAGTGCCAGCCGTTCAGTAGGGGAGGTAATGGTTAAAAGTTGATCTTAAGCTGAGATGTAAGTGTTAGCGACTGGTGGCCGCGCATTGCAAGATTACTAATATAAGGAAAATTCACCAGAATAGTGTAAGGCAGGGGTGTCAAACTCGCGGCCAGCCGGCTGCATGCTGCTGACAACGAATATTTTTACAGCCCAAACAATATATCAAAACACAATAATGTATTACAATTTTTTTTTAAAATTTCTCATATAATTGGAAAGATAGTAGCATAGAAGAGATGTTAGGTGTCAGGACGTAAATATTTAATTTTTCTTGTTCTCTTACATGTTTATTATAATGCATTATTTGAAATAAACCTAAGTTTCTGTGAATATTGATTTTTCGGCAGCCCGCCTTAAGTTAAATCTTGTTTGCTTAGCCCAAGTTAGCCTTTGAAAGTTTGACACCCCTGGTGTAAGACATTAACATTGCAGTTGAGTGAGCTGGCAAGCTGCCGGCAGGATCATGCAAGAAATTTAAGTTAGATACGTACCTTTCATAATTTTGTTTTATAAATTCAGGATAAGATTACTTATTGCTCCTTAGTTTAGTTATTAAAGAGCATTTCGTAAAGTGATAAAAGAATAAAATAAGTTATTCTAAAATTATATCTGTTTCGTCCTCGAACCCTCTCACATCCGCAACCACCGGGTGATGACAAAGGTACAAAATTGTTATTTTTATGAAAAATAATTATTACTTAAAAATTTTAAAACTATGTAAGGCTTTCTAAAACTAAGGTAACAAGACATTTGACGGGTGTGCAAAATATCTGTATGGATAAAAATTCATCTAATGATAACGAAGACGATGACAGCATCCAGACAATGCTCATAGATGGAGCTGGATCTCCAGTGGAGTGACTAATCTCAGTCAGAAGAGGGATGCGTTGACAGAAACATGGTGAACGATTGAAATAAGAAATGATACAGATTTTGCTTTTAAATAAAAATGTTTAACTGAAATTCATCGGCAATCGGTGGAAAGTGTACGGTACAAATATTATGTCACAAAGAAAGGTTTGGTTTTGGTACTCAGAGCTTGACAAAGGCAGAGCAGATATTCTAGATGAAGAAAGAGCGTTTTCGAAAACTAAGATAGGATGTATTGAACCAACCTCCTGGACTACTCACCAAGTTCATTAGACCTTTAATGAAACATCTGGCAATTCATAATTCCTAAATCGATACTGAAGTTCAGCAAGCCTATTTGACGGGTTTTCTACGATGCTGATTTTGATGGTTTGGTATACCGATCGAAAAAATGCCTCGATAAGTATTGTGATTTTGTAAAGAAGGAGTATGTGCCTTTGCCCTCATTCGTTGTACAAATGGGTTTTTGTTTGTTTGTTTTTGTTTTATTTCCTGCATAAACGTTTACTCTGAATGAGCTTATTGACTTTCTTAAAATTCTTACATGTGTATTCCTTTTGACCAATAATAGTTGCTGATGAATTTTATTTATCCTATAATAAGATTAGCAAAATGACTAAAATATACAACGCAACATATATATTATCAAAAAACTAAATGTAATACAAAAAAATATAAAATAAAAATATTACTATTATTTTTTTATATTTTGAAATAGTTTCCAGCTTTTTCAATAATTTCGTCACAGCATTTTAAACGATGTAAGATTTCTTAAAAGTGAAGCTTTGATGTTCTAGTACGTGTGAATCTTATCTGTAAGACATGGTTTCATATAGCTTAAGAAACGTTTTAAGTATGATTTATTTCTTCAAAATTTGGTATAATATAGATTCGGGATCTTCAAATGTGTGGACTACAAGTCTTTTGGTGTATCTAGTGCAAAGAGGAATGTATATAAGTTTTTCTGCACAATATCTGTACATTTACGTCGACAGTTTGCAGCCGACTACTAATCATGGTCATGAACTCGTAGGAGGCGTTGTAGAGTTGAGTGTTCGAGCCGTGATACCAATAATAATCAGTGTCTTAGAAGATTGGATGCACTCTAAATCTATCTTGACTCAAAGTGTTTGCGTTGGCATTGTGAAGAAGTTAGGAATGTGGGATACCAGCAAAAGTGACACTCTAGTCCAGGGGTGGGGCACCTTTATGGATCAACGTGCCTTTTTTTTTAAAGAAATGCTTAGTGAGGTATAGACGGGCCGTTAAATAATTTTGACTTGTGATTATTGGGAAAATAATAAAACTAAATACTAACAACACAAAAATCTTTATTAACTACAAAAAAATACATTTTAAATTTTATAGTAGTTAATTTTTTTAGTTAAACGTGTAATTCAAATTAAATAAAATAACAATAGTGCAGTGCTTCTCAAACTTTTTTTTTTCACTATTGGTGACACAATTTTCAATCATAATTTTTATCGCACCCCGTTATACAATAATAATGCTCTTTGTTGCTAGAAAACTACAATACGATCTTAATTATAAACTGTACAAATTAACAAGAAAAGTATTAAATTTTGTATTTGTTACTTTTAAGTAATATTTATTTTAAGAGTGTGTAGAGTTAGTTACAAGGAGACTATGTTGAAAAATAAAAAAAATAAAAATAAATAAAATTCAGAAAAAATGTATCTTTGTTAGAATGGAAACTTTTCAGACCACCCTCGTATTTTTAGCAAATTACTTTTATGTAATAGGATAATTTTTGTTATTGTTCTTTTCTCTAATTTTTAAATTGGAACAGATTACAAAATGATATCATTAGAAAAGGAGTCTAGTCTATGTTGCTCTCTATCATATCCATCACATTTGGTATTAATATTTAAATTGAGAAGACTTCAAAATGTTTTAACCGGGGGAGCAGGTGTGCACTCGATACTAACGTTAATAGTCGCGAGAGAGGTGACTAAGTCACCCCAATGTTATTGTTTTTTTTTACAATTATTTTTATTGTACAGAATAAAAATCACAATTTCTAAGAATAATTTAACTAAGAGAATATATACTTCTCCTACTTTCAAGGACATTTCATTTTTTCTTTGATAATTTGAGAAAACATCCATTAAAACTGAACTAAAATGTTTCAAAGGTAGGTAACCTTAATCAAGTACACAAACACAGACACTTTTCACTAAAATTTACAGGAATGATATTTGCAAGAAAAACCGTCATATTTTGTTCAAATTATTGTTTTTGTTGTGCTTTGACTTTGAGCCCCGCGTGACCGCTCCCGTGTTAAATATGTATTCAATATAAAAATATATATGAAAGTTAGTTCTAAAATACAAATTGTGTAAAACGCGTATTTCATCATGCTTTACATGTTTCAAATACCCATAAAAATAAATTTTATCCAAATAATCCTTCAAGGACAGAGCTAATCATACCAATGAGTTCTAAGGTCAAACGATGATGACTGACTCAAATCTGCTTGCTGGGTGAATAAGTCTTCTTTTTCTTTCTACAGTATTTCAGTAATAATGATAATAAGAGTGATGAATTTTTCTCTTCCTAGAATTTTTCTCAGAGTCTGGGTTTTGGTTTTCTGAAAGAGTAGTATTTTAGGTTTAAAAGGAAAACGTAATAAAAAATCTCTCATCGTGGGATTACAGCAAATGATACAAAATGTTTTTTTTTTAAATTTAGTTATAGGATAAGATAGTTAATGAACGTATCAAAGTAGAAACTTTTATTTTTAATAACGCACGCAGCTGATATATACAAATTATATCAGTGGAACTGCGTACTTTTTTACATGTCAGAATGTATTTTGTTTACTTCGTTCTAGTACTTAATTTTTCAACCCTTTTATTTTCGATATGCTCGAACCCCCTCGCCCCCTTGTAATACTATTCCGCTCCCCTAGGGGGGCACGCCCCACAGTTTGAGAAACGCTGTATTAGTGTGATTCCTGCTGTTGCCGATTAGATGACAAATAAATTATATTAGGATTGGGTCAGATGTTACTTTTAGCAGAATGCATGCTGAGTTGTAATCATTTGCCAAATGATTCCTAAGAGAGTCTTTAATGTTATTCGTCTCTGAAAATAATGACTCGTAGGCATAGGTCGATGAAAATATGGTTAAAATCGCACGCAGTTTGCTTCTTCAAACAGTTAAACGTATCTAGAGTCGAATTTAATGTTTCCGAAATTTCGTTACTGACATTTTTACTTATATTGCTTGCTAATCTTTCTGTTTCAATCAGTTCTAACTTTTTCCTTGTTTCAATAAATTTTGAATCTATATTGAACTAGACTAGAAATCGTTAAGATGCATTTCAAATTCTTCAATTTCCATCCAATCGAATTGGGTCAAGTTCAGTTTTTCAAATAAGGTCACATCAGAGTACATAATAAACTTGAGCGTTTCTGATAATTCTTTGAACTGAGAAAATCTCACTGAAAATTCCTTGATTGAAAAATCAATCGCGGTTGATCGTTTTGATCGGTGGCGTACCCAAAATCAATGCCATCAATGGCATGCATGCCAATGGTTCGCCATCCCTGCTCTAGTCATTACTCACTGCTCAAAATTACGAGGTCCTTCGCTAATTGCCTTCACATTACTTTAAGCTACAACGTATTGGGCACTCATTTTTGTTCGCAATTTTTCAAAACACCAATATTAACAAAAGATTCACCTTTTCAATGACTTTTTTAAGTGAGTGAATGAATATTCAACTCGCACTGTTCAGCTACACGAGGGCATTTGGTCATTTGAACCATGGTCAAGTGATGTGGACGACATCTGAGCTCCTAACTACCACACCGCACCAATGGGATGACGTTTGAGCTTTCAACATATTTAACGTGCATCGCGCCCCTAAGCACCTTTCTAAATTCTTCATAGGATCACTCTATTGCCCTTATATTGTTTGCAGATAACGTATTAAGTTATTATGCAAGTTTCAAGAATGTCTTACGTTATTATCAATAACGTAAGACATTCTTGCAACTTTTCACTTTTCTTTTGATGCATCAATAATTATACAATCGCAATTCGATCTTGCTTTAAATCTATCTTTTTTTCGTCTTAATTTTACAATGAGTTAATATGTAATTAAAAGAGAAAAAATAAATCCCATTAATGAATAAAATTAGAAATTTAGTTATAATGCATAATAATTATGTTAACCTATAAAAACTGAAAGTTTTGGCAACACAAATGAGAGATGTCATGGAACATTAATTTTGAATGAGGCTTCATTTACTCTTCAATGTAACGTATAGATGTCAATAATTATTGTTTAAGAATTCATTTGTTATTTTTATTATAAGACAGAATGAGTGCACCTTTACTTTTTCTCTTTTGCAATTACATTAAATCCATTTTCATTGCTGGAACTTAGCAGATATTTGATTATTACTTAAGAAAGAAAGACTAGAGGGGGTACTAAAATTGAATTTTCTTTAAAAAAATGCAAGGAAAAGAAATGTAATATATGTTTGCATGATGAATTATTTAATACAAAATATATTACGACACACACAAGTTCTGAATATTTAAGCAAATATGTACATCTCAGTGAAATTTATTTGTTTACTGAAAAGTAAACTCATTTTTTTTGGACAAACATTAGAAAGCTCATTAAATACAAAGCTGCAGATTCAAAATTAATTTCAGAATATTATTTTCATGTTTTCTTTCTAAAAAATGTTTCGGAAAAATAAATGAATAATTCGATAAACGAATAATACTGAAGCTTATTATTCATTTCTTGGTCAACAAGAACCTTCCTAAATCTTAAAAATATAAAAACTTCTCTAGAAATACATATCTAGGTGATGATATAATGAAATTAACATTTTCATAAAAAAGATAAACTTCTAGCTTACAATTTCTTCTTTTAATTAAATTATCTAGATTTATTTAACGTTAATGACTTGTTTATATACCAACGAAAAGAAAAAAAGTGAACGACTGATGAAGATGCAGTGGAATTCAATTTTTAATTGGTTGTTCTTAAAATTGCTGTGATTATTTCTATGTTTTCTGTTTTCTAATCATATTTAAAAAAGTGAGTTGTTGAATTGTTAAATATTTTGAAAGCAGCAATATAAAAATACTGGCCAAATGACTTGACACCTTATCTAATATTTGAGACATTCGCTTTTTGCTTTGTGTAGAGCATTAACTAGTCGTGGTATTGATGTAATAAGATTATGGCATGTCTCTACAGTGATTAAAGACCATGTTTTATGAAATCATACTTCTGTTTCATTAGCATTTGTTAGAAGGTTATTCGACTCTGTTAAATACCTTTCCAGTTGATCTCACAGATTTTCGATTACACTAATATCAGGATTTTTTTGATGGTCATTGCAGGTGATGAAATACACCGTAGTGTTATGATTAAAACATGTCTATACAGTTTCTGCACAATTGAGAGTAGCATTGTCGTTCTGTTATATTCCGTAACGTTCTTGAAACCAATCTTCCCTTATTGGTGTAACACATTGGCGCACACAACGGGGGGGGGGGGGGG
>BMAV01015184.1:78824-117725 GCA_019973955.1 Trichonephila inaurata madagascariensis
TCCACCCCCCTCAAAACCCTTGATTCTTTTTCCGATTGATTATAATTCTAAGTATATAGTACGTAAAATTTAATTCAATATTTATTACTAATTATTAACTTTATTAATTAATGCTCATTAAATATTTAAGAATTAGTTTTTTACTGTGTTTTGTTCCCGAAAATCGACAAAATCAAATGGAGCATGATACAAGAATGGTGAACTTTCGACCCCGGCCCCTTGAAAAATTTCTGTGTGTGCTACTGGTGTAAAAACATTTTTTAGATGAGATAAGTACTCATTTCCAGTTATGTTACCCTTTATAGGGATAATGCTACCAACTAAATGATCCCAAGGTCATTAATAATTTACCTCCAGCCTGCATGACTGATTATATGCAATCTGGATGACGAGTTTCATGTTCTTCCTGACGAATTCCCTATTAATATTTGTAAAAAGTGTAAAACGGCTCTCATCGGTTTATACAGCTTTTTTCCACATTTCTACGTCCCAGAAATTTTATTCTTTAGTCCAAGCATAACGCTATCATTGATTTAAGACTGACAAATATAGTTTTCGTGTTGGTCGTTGACTTTCAACTCCAATAAATTTAAGTTCTCTTCGTTCTCCTTTTTTATCCTAAAACGAGAGATCTTTGTTTCTCAGTTTAAACTGAACTCCTTAGTAATTTACGCAGTTGTCAATCATCTGTGTGTGTATGCTTTCCCTATTTTTCTTCACAATCTGCTTCAATTTCTTCTCATCATGTGTCATTTTCTTGGGTCTATGATCCCTAGATAATGAGAATTTTGTATTACCTTTAGTTAAATATGCTTTATATACCCTTATTAGGATTCTGTTTGATATTTTAAGGCTACACGGTAACATTTTTCAAAAAAACCCCAAAAAACTTGGAGACAGTAACAGTAAAGATAATTTATGTTTTGTATTCATGTTACATTATTAAGATGATTCTGAGAATAAGAAATCAGTTTGACCAGCAATTTTCTTACAATTCTAAAACACTAATAATTTTTTAAGGTTTTTCAAACTCTTATAAAATTATCAATTTTTAAAATTTTTTAGTCATTTGAAATTATTTATGCTCCTTATATTATTGCGAACAAAAGTTAGTATGGATTTGAAAGTCGATTTCCTTGTTGAAACTAATAATTATTTTTCTTGAAAACCCGGAAAAAACACGAAAATTTTTAAAATAGTAACTTTAGGCTTTTTTGAAAAAATAGCTAGGGATCTCAGCCCTAAATCCATGCTAACTTTTGTAGAAAATACGTTTGGGAGTGTATACAAAAAAATTTCAAGGCTGTAGGATGAACAAAAAAAAAGCTTATACCTTCAAAATAGAAAATCTGAGTAAGACGTATTTAAAGTTTGTAAAGGCATAAAACCAAATCTTATAATGCCTGTAAAGCTCTAATTTTTAATGCTATTTTCCAATGTATGTTCTACATTAAAATACCATTTTAATTAAATATGGCTGAAAATAAGTTTTTTAATACAAAATAAATCTTTGCATAATATTGAAAGGAATTGTTGCTACGACAGTTTATCCAGCTTAATTTTAACCTAATATTTTCATAAAAGTTTCGAAAAACAAAGAATTTATGTACAGAATAGTAATGATAATAACTTAAGGTAAAAAAGGCCAGATTTGTTCATGAAATTTAATTTTTTTTTTCAGTTTTAATTCGGGCAGTTAAGGAAGTTTTAGCTCTTATTGTAAGATTTTAAAATACTAAAATATACAATATGTTTAGTATAATGTAGTTTGGAACATCAAATAAATATTTAGTTTTATCTGCAATACTTGAATTTAGAATACTTGTATTCGGAAGTCTAATTGCAGTATCAGCTGAGGAAGGATTTTTAAATACTTCATTTTCAATAGAATTCCATTTCTTCGAAATACTGATTCTCACAGCAGCCTGAGAATGTTTTGGGCATGGCATTTACTCAACAGGAAAAATTAATGATAAACCGTCTAAGTTATATAAAGTGTTTTTAAAGCAAAAGTTAGCATTGAAATCAATTTTGATTAATTAATTATTAAAATTCAAAAAACTCTAAACATAATGAAGCAGAAATGATTTTGGTAATGAAAATTAGAAGTAATAAATATTTCACATTAAAAGAGTTGATTGTTTTCAAAAATAATTTTAATTAATTCAATTTAAGAGTGGAAAAATGCTTTTAAATGAAACCGAAACCAAAACCTAAGCCCAGAAAACTTCAAGTATCTGAAAAACTAATTTGTTATCATATCTGAAATTTGGCGGCAAGCTGCACAATGATATGAGCCACAAGGAAACACACACACACACACAAATCGGTATTTATGAAATTTGAAGCGTATAATACAGTTTTAAGGTATTTTGTAATTTCAGATAATTTCACGCCATACATTTACCCTCAAATTTGAAATTTGATCTCACCATAGAATTATCCAGTTCCAATCTAAGGAACAACCTTAATTGTATATTTAGTAATACACTTTTGAATAACGAATAAGTGCTATGTTCTGCTGGACGAACTCTTTATACCCTACTACCTTTTGGAAAACTTTAACCGTTTAACTGTCAAGTTATTTTGATGATTTGGGTACACAAATTGTAAAATTTTTTGAACCAAAGAACTTCTAACCTCTAACCTTTGAAGTCTTCAGTAAAGTGCTGCCATCTTTTGAATTGAGCGCACATTAGTTTTTCCCGAGAATCAGTCGGGTTTGACAAAGAGATGAAGCCGAAATAAACATCTCCCGATATATATTCGGGTAAAACAATAATGTGCACTAAAAAAATACCCCGAGTAATACTTGGGAGTGACATTTTTGAACACCAGTGCTGTGCCCGAGATTATCTCGGGCATAGCAATTAAAAGGTTAAACCATTAAATGTAGCCCAATTAAAATCTTGAAATAATTGTATTTTGTTAGAAATACAAGCGAATTTTGAGAAAGTCTTATTTATATATAAATTTTCCTTTTAAAGTGCTGTGAACATCCCAAGTACCGAGACAGATAATCTTTTGCTTCATTTTTGGTTATTAATTTTAGTTTTTATCTCTTTTAAAGTCTTCAATTATACCATTTACCTAAAGCAATAAAATCATTGAATATAATCAATGATAACTAATAATTATTAGTGCATATTGTTTATTTCAGCAATGCGAAATGAACATGTTTGACATATTTTAACTAGCTTAATACATTTAAATCACTCAGAAAGTTTCCAGCATTTAACGGTGTTGCAATATCTTCAGCCCATATAACATTGAGTCATTTAATTTAATTTTCAGATGAAATATTTAATAATACTCTATTGTCACTCAGTAGCAACTGACAAAGTCATCTTCATTTGTACGGATATATTAAAATCCCGTGATAAGGAAACTCATTTAATATCTAATCACTGCCTCTTCTCATCTTTGAAGCATAATGCAAGTAAACATTTGCATAACTTATAGATTTGGATGCATGTAATATTATATCACTGGCAAATTTAATCATGAATTAATTATTAAAGTGATTATATTACCCAAATATATTTTATCTCGTAGATTTTCTAAAGCATGGGGAATGCTATATTTAGGAAGTGTAATTTTTAAAGTTAAAAATGTCAGTATTTCATCTCAGGTAAGGATGAATTAATTGTTTTTATATTTTGTTTCAAGATTACTGTAGTCATAAGATTAACAGAACACAATGAGTGAGGAAAGTAATAAATTATCAAAAAAGGAGTAAAATAAATTTGTTAAAGAGTAAAATAAAACTGTTAATGTACCGCATTATAAGTTACTGGAGTTTTTTTCATGCAATATATTTTTTTAATCACTGCCATGAAAACTAAGGGATATCCATCAACAAAATACTCAACATTGGGAAATTTAATACGTTAGAGCTAATTACTTAATTAAAGATATTCAACTGTAAAATTAATCATATACACTGTTCACTTAAAATAAATAGTCAAACCATTTTCTAAGGTCTACCTTAACATACAAAAAAAAAAAAAAATAAGAAACTTAAATTTTGACAATTTTTTCCGCATAAAAATGATAATCATTGCCGTCCACTAAAAACGCAATTTCTGCTATAAAACTATTAGCCTTGTCCGCTAAAGTGCTCATCATAGAAACCGTGCTGCCATATATCTTGAAAGAGTGGATTTAAAAGAATATTCCTAATGAGTATCGTCAGAATATTCGTAAAAATTGTTATTCTATGTAATTTTAAAGTGAGTGGTACTTATAAGTACCATCGGTAGATAAATGGTTAAATGTTAAAAAATATACAGAACCATTTTTCAGGAAAAAATGGTATTTAATTAGAGATAACGCATGTGTTTGTGTGTTTTTTCAATGTGAACAATAGTTATTGAAATTCTTTAAGTAATACTTTTTCGGTTTTAATTTCACATACAATTCATACAACACTGGTTTCGAGTACGTGGCCAGGATCATTCTTTTACCATTCCCACAAAAACCTGAAAATTTCATTGTTCTATTAAAATATAATAAAATGCGAATGAATGATATAAAAAGATACAGTTCGTATTCTTATATATATATATAAAATTTGCCATACGTTTTATTTTTCTATATATATATAGGTATTTCAATAATCGTAATAATACAGACATCATAAATTATCAGTTTAGAGCTCACAAAATTATTTTCTAAGAATGAATTTTTTTTTAAAATCTTTGAGGATATGTATTATAGGTAAAAAACAAACACTTGAAAATCGTATTAATGTAAACTCTTGGTTAAGCTGCTGGTACGGTTTTTTAATTGAAAAGTAAAATATACACTCATAGTTATAATTTTTCATGAGAAACGTTTTTAAAAAGATTTCTCATTTCTGAAAATATTTTAGAGCAGGGATGAGTAACTAGTGGTCAGCAAAGATTCCTTATGCGGCCCACCATGACAGTGAAAAATCCACTTTGAACCGAAACTTTTTTCGCGTGTGCGATAAAAGAATCGTCTTATTTTTTTTGCTATTAGGAAAACAAAGTACTTTAAAATGTTTTACTGAGAGATTATCTTTAAAGATTAGAGGACGAGGTCACAAGAATTTAAGATTTTTTTTAGAAAAGAGAGCTTAAATTCAGTCTGCTGTGTTATCTTATTACTACTGATATTGATACAGCAACTGAAGAGCTATAGCGTAAACTTATTGACTTGAAGTCAGATCACAGTGTGAAGAAAATATTTAATGCTATGACGTTGACTTTTACAGATTTTTGTCAACTGAAAAATTTCCATGTAGGATGAAATTTCCTGGAAATTGTTCTGTGATATTTTAGCCGACATACAAGTAATGGACACAATAATAGGGGGACACCAATGAGTCATCCTTCTATCATCCAATAAACGGCTCCTAAGTGTGGCAACAGAGTGCCACCTAGTAGCTGTTAAATGGAAGGTACAAGTCAAGCCTTTTTGCAGTGTGAGAGTTGTATGAGAAAATTTTGTTCCTAGCAAAGCGTAAATATTCCCTACCTCCCGGACGTGAAAAGAGGCATGATAATTGGGCCCCGCCTCGCTGGAACGTTCTTGGAGAGAACAAACAACCTGTGGTCATTTCAAGGACTACTATGTCAAAGGTTATGACAGCCTACACAAACCTGGGTAAGGTTTCTTCTGCGAATTACAAGAGTGGATGAATGTTGAATTTGAAGGTCAGTGATATACGGGTGTTGGAGGCAATTGCAATCCGAAAACGCAAGTGTAATTCTACACTTTATGATAGACAGATGTTGAAGCGGATATTCGTCCGAAAACAACGTCTGCAGATAACGTAGGGAATTGATTCCCACCTTCAGAGCCCCGAATCCATGAAACCCATTCAACGGAAGTTGTGCATTCTGCGAACATTCATTGAAGAGTAGCTATTCGAAAAACGTTAGCTATAAAGGAATTACAGTAAAACCCAGACCCCTAAACTGGATACAACAACAATGGGAACTAATAATCTGATCTGATGAATCATCATTTAGATCATTCCAAACCACCCGACATATACTCGTCTGGCAAAAACCGGCAGAAGCATTTCACGTTGATTCCTTGATTCCAACCATGAAGCATGACGGGGTTTTTGTGATGGTGTGGGGGGCAACATCATCCCAAGGATTAGGGCCCCTCGTTGTCTTGAGGGGGGTTATCACAGGTTACCATTATTGAAGAATTCTCGCATATCATCTTCACTTTATGCTTTAGGCTTTCTTTCCGGTAGCAATTTCTTTGTTTTAAGATGACAACAACCCTGTCCACACGTCTCGCTGTGTTCATAGTGATGAAGTAGAATATCTGGTGTCCCCAGTCACCTGATATGAGCATCATTGATAGTTTCTGAGGTTTCTTGGAGAACAAATTCCTTGGTCAATTTCCTCTTCCACGCGCACTATCTGATCTCGAGACGAACCTGCATAGGGAATGGGTGGTGAAAATTCCAATGAACTTTCCTTTTTTACATTCCGCTTTCATTGTATATTAAATTAATCTTCTTTAGCTTTAAATAGTAAAATAAAATAAATGTACAGTATTTTGCATATTACTTTACAATTATTTATAACAATACTATATATATGTGTGTGTGTGTGTGTGTGTAATAATTCCTTTTAATAACCTTTGCAGTAACTTAAAATTCTCTGGTCCAGTCATTCAGGACAATTGTTTAATAAGTAACCTAGCTACCTGCCTACTTCGAGTCTTTTGAACTACATCATCCACCCACCCAGATCCTGGGATTTCAGTTTCCTATATAAACCAAGGTTTCTGGAAATTATTTCTTTCTCTACTATCTTTGTCCTTAATCATGTAACAGGATGACAGCGCGTAGTATCATAGTTTTATTTATTATCTGTTGTGTCGTTTGGTCTTTAATATGTGTATGCTTGCGTGGCGCCGTGAGTAGCCTGGTGTTTAGAGCATCGGACTCCAGACCGGAAGGCCTGGGTTCGATGTCCGATGCCACCAAATAGCTTCCGAGTACACACGGAGTACGTGCTCGTTAAATCAGTGGGTCGGAAAGTCTTGTGGGCTGAATCACGAGTGTAGGGGACTGGAAAATATTTCCCTCTACTCCAGTCCCATGGCAAAATTGTGGATGTTGAGATAGGTGGTGTCGCCATCTATCATCCCATCGGGGAATTTCGCCGAGCTAATTAGTACCGTCTCCTGTATGGTGCTCAAGGCCTAGGTCAACGACAGGCGTACTTCCACCCCCTTGCCACGATGAATTTTGTGGGCCTCGTTTTGACTGCGTCATACAGGTGGCATTAGCCACAACAACACAACAACATGCTTTCGTGGCTTAAGATATGAAAAAAAAAATATTAATTAACTGCAAGACTGCCTCATCAAATCTATAAGTACAGGACATCAACCATTTAAATTATGATCAACCTTACAGCAATCATCGCCAATGGCCCTGTCCTGTCATTTCGCTACATTAATACCATTCATTTCCTACGTCATAACAGTTATCATTACTACTCGCCAAGGAATATTTCATATATATATATATATATATATATACACTCACTTCCAAAAGTTAAGAACGGAGAGGAAAATGCTAATTTCGGGAAGCCAATCAGAATTGAAGAGGATGCAATTCGCTGCAGAGGTAGATGGAAGTATGAAAATATGTTAGGTAACAGACAATCGTGCTTTCACGTCAAGAAATATGCAAAAAGGGCAGTCTTATAAGAAGCAATCTTTATGAAGGTTTACAGAAGTTAACTGTAAATGCTGAAAAAAGTTGTTTAAAACTTTCATACAATTTGTTTTCAAGACATAGAGGTTTCTATGACTTCCAGAAAATGAATGGAAGATTGTGAGCGCTGACGGGCTGTGGGGTGCATTGAAGCCGGACAGTCGATCACACATGTTTTTTCTCGGCGTTCATCATTCTTTAATTTCACGTTTATGGAAACAATTCCAAACCACACAGACAGTTGTCCGAAGGCCCGTAGGTGGTCACCCAAGGGTTACAACCGCCGCGGAAGACCTATGTATTGCTATTGTAGCCAAACGTAATCGCAGATTGACCTCCACACGTGTGACATCTATGGTTACAGCGTCCATTGGTAAGGCTATATCTGCAGCTACTGTACGCCGAAGATTACATATGAATGGACTGTATGCCCGGGTACCTAGAGTTTGTGTTCATCTATCCGTTCAATTAAGAGGGGCACGATTAAAGTGATGTCCGCAACATAGCAATTGGACTGTGTCTGTCTGGGGCAATGCCATGTTTACTGATGAGTCAAGATTTGCTCTGGAGTCAGATGACAAGCGTGTAAGGTTATGGCGTAAGCAAGAAACACGCAATCAACCACAAAACATCACCGAACATCACGCATTCCGAGTTGGAAACATTATGGTGTGGTTCCGGATTTCATTAGGATACCGCACCAACCTGCACATCTTTAAACGGGGTTCTGTGACGGCTGTCCGGTATCGAGATGAAGTCCAGAACCCATTGTGAGATTGTACGCTGCAGCAGTTGGCCCTACTTTGTTTTAATGGACGATAACGCACGTCCTCATAGAGCTAATATCGTCGATGACTACCTGGAAAGTGAAGGAATTACGCGTATGGCGTGGCCAGCATATTCACCCGACTTTAATCCCATTGAAAATCTTTTGGATGCTCTCGGTTGTGTTGTATCTTCACGTTTCCCACCTCCAGCCACTCCTATTGATCTGGAAACTGCTCTACAAGAAGAATGGCGATTGCTTAATTTTGCTGTGGTTGACCACCTAATTAAAAACATGGTCAGAAGGTGTAAACTTTGCATACAGATGAACAGGGATCACATACCCCATTAATGGGTTTTTTCTTTATTTTATGCTGTTTTTTCTCACTGAATACATAATTCTGTTTAAGTCTCCAGTATGACATTATCTAATAACTTACAAAAATTTAATACTGTTTTCATTTCTGTATATAATTATTGATTTTGTTTTATGTGTATATATATATATATATATGCTACTATACTGCAAAATTTTGTGTCAATCAAAGAAGTATTTGTTGATTTTTTTGTGTTTTTCATCTCTTCTTGCTTAACTTTTGGTAGTGAGTGTATATATATATATATGTAATAAATCACCAATTAAATTTTCTGCTGAAGAATTTTATTTTATTTATGATGATCTTGGGTCCTTCAAGGCATGGTCTGTGGTAATTTAATGTCTTTATTTTAATCACCTAAAGAGAAATTCTTCTTAACCACATTTTATGAAAATAAGATCCGGTAATATTAGATTGTCCAATTATTTTAACCAGTCATGAAATCATATGATTCTGAAGACTTCCGGTTGAAGAAGCTATAAAAGCTAAAATCTCCGGGTGAATGAGTGAATATTAAAGTCACACTGTTCAGCTACACGAGTGACGTGGACGACCCCCCCCCTCTACCACACCACAACAACGTGAGAACGTTTGAGCTCTCGACAGACTTAACGTGCATCGCTCCCCTACACGGTGGGTCTTTAGTGGTACTGGACTCGAACTCGTGGCAAGGACAGCCACGATCCGATACCTTGACCACTAGGCTACCGCAACTTTTTTTTAAATTTTTTATTTTGTCGTTTCAATTAAATAAAATGTTGAACTAAAATAAAATATTCAAATACTTACTCTTCCTTTTAAAGACTGCAACAAGTTAAAGGTTATTTAAATAAAATGTTTTTATTGCCGTGAAATAATCCCACATATACGTGTAATAGTTGTATTTTTACTTATCAATATTTCTCAAATCAACCCTGTCAATAAGATACACTAAGGTAAAATCTTACGAAACAGCCATTAAATAAAAACATTCTGAAGACTTTTGAAATATCTTTGTCGTTGGGTTCCTTCTATTAAAGGAAAAGAATTGAAGATAGAATGCTTGAAATCCTATCTTTCCTTCTATTTCAAGAAGTCGTATTTTCCGTTGATTTCTTAGAGTGGAAGATAAACAGCGATAACAAAGAAAAACAAGGTACATGGTTTTGAAGATTTAAGGCTTCAATAATAGTTTTTTTTTCTTTTCCTTTTATTTTAAAAAAGAGCTTTTTGTGAAACAGAAATGCTTTAATAACTGGAAATATTTCTTCTGTGCCTTTTATTGTTAAAAACAGTTGTATTGGTTGCATGCGATTCTAGATTGTACAATAATTTCTTATTTGCTTTGCAGAATAATGTGTTGTTTTAGGAAAGCGTGGCATTAACTTTTCAATTACTACTTTATAATTTTTTTTCTATAACTCCAATTATTACTTCAACTGAACGCGAAACAAGCTAGATTATACTTTTGCATTAACATTATAATAAAATTACAAAAAATTTTAATTTTTATGTATTATCTAATTATACATTTTTGAGTGTATGCGTTTAACAAAATTTGCAAATTTTTTGCAGATTTTTGCAAAAAAAATGAAATATTATACATTATACTAATACTTTAAAAAGAGACGTTATATAGTATAATTAAGGAAAACATTTGAACTTATACGTCTGATTGTCCTCTCAATCGTGTAGAGGGTATTTTTTATTTGTTTATTTTTTTAAAAAAAGAAAGGTGAGAAGTTGAAATGTGGAAGTTATCTCCAAGTACCAAATGTGTATGTAGAATTTCGTTTTACGAAGGAAATAGTACCAGTCATGCAGATTGCAGCTAAAATGACTGCACATAATCATTTAAATAATGAATTGCAATGCAGAGTAATTGGAAAACTACTGGATGTTCATAGGTGGAAGCCAATCTTTGGTTGAACAAATTCTCCGTGTGGTGTTCTCCAAGTTATGGTAACTTTTTCAAATATTGGGCACTATCCTTAGGAGGACCGAAGAAGGTCACTAACAGTCCTAGCACATGCGTTGCATTATTGTGTGGCCATAGATTTAAAATTTTTATATAGGCATCATTGTTACGTTTAAAACAATGGTATCGAAACAAACCATTTGTATAAATGGTTAGCTGAAAGGAGCCTTTGCACTCCAAAACCAATGGTGCGTGCTTTCCTTACACAATATCACAAAAATGTTCATGTATCTTGAAACCGTGAACTCCACTCTTGGAAGACGAAGATTGGAGCCCACTCAGCATACAAAATGATTCTAGACGAGTTTTCAACTTGAAAATATTTGAGAATTTGATCACTTTCTGGCACTAGCATCCTTGCTTGTATGGTCAAGATTAATGCTGGATAAGAGCACACTACTTCGTTCTGATGTTACAGTGACATCAAAATGCTGTAAGTATGAGATTCTCGAGCTCTACGCGTGACTATTTTAAAAAGCTGCTTAAAAGTAAATTGTTTTTATGAATGATAGGGCTAGACGACAAAGAACTGCATTTGTCAATGATTATTTGTAAGAAATGTTTATTCTCCATATGGCGCAACCAGCTAGGTTTCTAGACCTCAGACCAATACAGTATTTGTGGTATGCACTAGGAACAGCCATTGTTTATCGGCAAGTCCGTTCAATGATCAAACGTTTTGATTGGATTTATTTAAATAAGGGAATTACTGTCAAACCTTTTGATCAGTAGTTACTTAACAGTCTGAGAACACTTTAAAATGTTTGTACAGCTGTACCAAATGACATCGCCTTTTAATAGACAAAAAATACAGATTTATGACGTATTCAATCTGATTAATGTCGCTCTCATTTGCATGTCAGCTTTTATTACACTAATGTGCAAAATTTTTTGTTTCCATTCCCTGCTTATAGCGTAAGGTATTAGTATACCAAAAATTTTGAATTATAAATAGCACATTTTCGCCAAAAATACCTAATTTCTTATGATAGTAATTTTAATTTTAGGACACCATAAAATAAACATGATTCTCCAGTAAAACTGACAGAATTTCTCTTTTATATATTTTGAAGAGCTGGTTATACAAAATCAACCATTAGCAAAATATGTTGTTTAACGTTAATTTTTGCAGGAATTCTGATTGACCAGCGTTCAAGTACATGAAAAGTTTTGCTTCAGTTTTTGGAATATTGCATTAAAACAAACAAGTTAGTCTGTTTGAAGTAAGAGTGACTCCTCATAATCGTTTATGATTCCTCGAGATGGAGAGCCGTTGGCAGGCTTGAAGATGGCCAGTCTCAAGCGGACGTGGCTCAATGGTTACCAGTGGGTGTAAAGAAGTCTCGGGTTACGGAATCAACTCCAAACAAGTGTTACTGTGACCAGGAATCTCGGCCTAGGTCCCCACAGATTATCAACATCTGCACAGGATCGCTACTTAGCATTAAGATAATGTCGACATAGGCAAACAATGGCTCCTCAATTTGCCCGTGACTTTGCTGCTATGTCTGGAAAAAGAATTTTCACGCAAACAGCCTACAGCCGTGTTTCAGAGACTGGCTTTTACGCGTCCAGTTTGATGCGTCTGCTTCCCTTTGAACGCATCCAGCAGGAAAGACTGTATTTTGGAGCTGAAAACATCTTTCGAGCACACCACAAGAGAATGGGGCATGTTATTTTCGGTGATGAGTAGAAATGTACCAAATAAAATTCTTTTCGTCGAGTTTTCATCTGGAGAGACAATGGAACTTGCTTTCATCTCTCTTACGTAACAAAAACTGGCAGATTTGGTGGCAAATATATCCTTGTGGCATAAGTTGTACTCAACTATACGTATTCTCTATGCAGGTACTGTCAACTACAGTACTATAGGGATGAGGTACTGGAAGCCCGTGTGAGGTTTATCTGAGTGCTATGGACCCGGGCTGTATTTTTATGGCCGATAATGCGCGGCCACACAGAACTCACATTGTTGATGAATGTCATGAAGGAGCAGATATTCATCGTATGGTTTGACCTTCGAGGTCTTCGGATCAGAATTCTATTGAATATGTTTGGGATGGTCTAAGAAAAGCCATCTCTCAACATAGCTCTCCTCTCAAGACCTCTCCTCAGCCGGTAATTAAAAGTACCGTTTTTGGAAATAGGCTATGTTGTTACAAATTGTTTTTTGTCAGCCTCTGCAACAAGCGCTTATTCACGATAAATTTGTTGGGGCTCAGAACTCTCATATTGGCGAGGAGTGAAAGTTAGGAGAGTGGGTTTCGAACTTATTCTGGAGTAGTTATCGTCATGTGATTTTTACTCAAATGTACGGAAATTCTCCACTTTTTACAATCGTGTTGCTTTGTAGTATAACGTTAATAAACTCTCACTCACATGTTTGTGACTTTATTTCTTTAATATTGTGCATTAATATGAAACTAATAACATAAAAACATGTGTTTAAAGCATCAAAGCATAGTGTTTATTAGGGAAAAAATATTCTTAATATAGTCAGTAATTTCAAAATTTCAATGATTATCATTTCACGTTATTTCTCACATAAATAAAATAAATTCCCTATGTATTGAAAAATAAATACTTACCGTTATTTTGAAGCATAATAAAATTGTTATTTTTCGATAAGAAAGTTAAACTAATAAACATGAGTGCCTGCATCGGTATTGACGAGAAAGTCCCAAAAGAATAGAACGAATTTCCTATTAGAAATTAAAGGGAATAGTTTCATCGTGCATTCAACAAGTAAATACAAATTGGCTTTTTCCACTTCACCATGTCCAATTATCTTATTTTCTAAAAAGATATTAGAAAGAAAAGAAATTCAATACATGTATGCAGGCTCTTGAAAATTTTTCGCGTCATAAAGCATGGCTTAAAAACTCTAATAAGAACGAAGAAACTTTCATTTTTTTCTTCTTTTTTTATATTGTATTTCAATGAATGCGAAACAATAATAACAATGATTCGAATAGAATGATGACTTTTTAAAGGAAAGAAGAACCTGATTTCTTAGTAAACACTATGATGGTCTCGATAAAATTAAGGTTTTCATTTTTGTTGCATAGGTCTTCCCTATTTTGAATTCTCCAGTTGAAAAGTAAATGTCTAAAAAGAATAATATGTTCTTACGTCCTTTTAAGTAGGAATAATTCAAGGAATGATAGAAAAAGAAAGTATAAATGAGTGGAATGCTTCATAAATTTTTTGGATCATATCTTTTTATTGGGTTGTTCGAAAAGTAATTTCGTTTCTTTGTCGAGAAAATTAAAGACAATTTTAGCACAGGGAATAAACAGTTTTTTAAATTATATTTTGCCCATTCAGGTCCAATAATTTTTACCATATTAGCAGTAACATAATTCCACGTTCATAAAATTTGTGTTCTTTGCTGGCAATAAACTAAACCAGGTGAGAGATTTTTAACCTCCTCATTAGGTCATTAGGCTACTCAAAAGTTTCGCTTTTTAAAATATTTTGTAGAGATCAGAATAAGTAAAAATCAGAAGGTAAAATATCTGAAAAATATGGAATGTGTGGCAGAATATAATATACAAGCTGTAAAGGCGTTTGACAAGTTGCTAAACTTATATGGAGTCTCGCTTTATCTTGGTGGAAAATTACATAATTTCTATTGATAAATTACGGTCTTTTCTATTTAAATAAAACATTCAAATGTTCAGCTGATGCCAGTTCTCTTCGGAATTAATTCCTGAAATCCCACCAAACAGATAACATCACCTTTTTTTTTATGAATATTGGCTTTCGAAATGCTTTGATCCGGTTTATGATTTTACCCCATGACCTCTTGTGATTCACATTGTTATAAACAACCCATTTTTCGTCCCGAGTCATGATACTCTTCAAAAATGAATCATTTTCTTGATGTTTGAGAAGCAAATCATGGATATCAAAGCGATGACACAAATATCTTTGCGTGAGAACATGAGGGAAGCATATGTCTAGCTTTGAGGTTAAACTTAGACCTTTAAAGTTATCGTGAACAGTTGAATTCGCGATAAATTTCACTTCTCTGTGATCTCAGGAGTTATTCACCAGTTTGCATCAATCAATGCCTTTATTGTGTCTGTACCAGCTTCAACTGGCTTTCCAGAATGTGGTGCATCTTCAACATCGAAATTGGCGGATCAAAATTTTGCAAACCAGTTCTGGCACTGGCGTACTGCAACTTTTCTCAAACTGTGGGGGACGTAATAACTCTTTGAAGGGGGCGCGAGCATATTGAAAGTCGAAAACAAAAGATTTATTAAAAAATTCTTAATTTGCTGAAAGTAAGCAAACAAAATACTTCCTGATATAATAAAATATAAAATACACTTTTACACTGATATAATACACTTATAGATGTGTGTGTGTGTATAATGTATATTTTATTATTAATTTAACAGTAGTAAATTAAGAACTAGTTTGATAACTATCAGTGACCCCATGGTCTTATATTAACAGTTATCTTGATAATTTATACGGTTTATAATTAGTTTCTTAATTGCCGATTTAATGTTACACGATTCGCTTCCCAATGCCACCGTTTTCCACATAGATGAGTGTATTTTGAAGTTTTTTTTTAGGAGTAGAGGAGAAAAGGAATAAATAAGCAAAACCCCTCTGAAATAAGAGTAAATCCTTCGCAAACTCTGTCTAGATCCTTTTACTGCATTCCAGAGCCTTTTGAATAATTTTGTGGATAGCAGTGGACAGAAAAAATCGTAATTCGGAAAAACGTATATATACGTTCAGAAAATTAATGCTTTGGCTGAATAAGATATTTATATACGTTGGTGGCACATAAGAGGTTAAAGTCGTATTGTAGATTTAGTGTCAAAGTATAGTATTATTGAATTCAGTACACTGTTATGCATTAAGGGGGCGCGGTTAAAATGATGATTGAATAGTGGATCGCGTATATTGAAAGTTTGAGAAGCACTGGCGTACGGTCAATACATCTTTTCCATACACATCAGCTAATTTTTTTTTCTTGCTTGAACAGCATTTTTATCATTTCGATAATAAAAAATTTAAGGATGCTTTCAACTCTCCATATTTGAAAAGGCTCTAACCAAAAACTACTGCATAGAATGAAGTGAACTTCTTCACAAGCACCCCTTGCTCTATCAGCTTTTAAAACAAAGGCAGCTTATGTGGGAAGTTGGGTGTGAAAAAATACAATTACATCCTCTGTCGGGAAAAACAATATTACGTTCAGGACAATGCTATAAATTAGTCAACGCTTTTTATTGTTGAAAAACATTTTAATAGTGAAATCATTTTTTTTTTACTTATCAAGTGTTTCTATTAAATCTTTTGTTAGTGATCAAAAATGTGGTTATATAATTTTCAGAATTTATTTGCTTCTCTTTGTATATTACTACATTTGAAGAAGAGATGAATTTCAACCCTAGATTTCTTCTAACATGCAAGTACACAAGTGAAAACAATTGAGGAACAAATGGGGGGGGGGGGACAATAAAAAGAAAAGTAACAAAACTAATAAATCCAAAGTTGGCCAAAATACCATCCGATATAAGACCAATATATTTGAAAAAAAAACAGGCATAACCTGATTACTCATCTCTCACTGCACGGGTATCCAAGCTAGTCTAGTGTTTATGGTCACGAACACGAAGACGGAGCATTGTTTATTCGAGTATTTGTAACACTGAAGACCCGCCGTGTAGATGGGGCAATTGCATTTTAAATTTGTTTAGGCTGAATGTCCTTCCGTTGATATGGAATGATAGTTAGGAAAGGAAATTGCCAACTTAGGTGCCATCCTCTTCTCTTGAAGAAGGTTAAAAGTTAGGTATTTTGCCAATAGCCCTCTTGTCGCTTTATAGTGCAACGTTAATACACTGCTGTATGTAAAAAAATGGAACACCATGAAGGAATAATCAGAATTAAATGAACTGTACAGCAAATATCAATTATATGATGTTACGTAAAATAGTAAAGTTTCAGAGCCACCAACATGCGTGGCGTGCGCAACACCCTCTGAACTGATGCTGAAAGCGTATTCATTGAGGGCTGTAGCGGGACGTTGAAACTGGTTAATGATTATTTGTTAGTGGTGAACGTTTAGTGAGACCTAAGTATGCCTCCACCATGAAATAAGGAAAAGTTCCAACAACTTACAGAGTTTGAACGGGGAAGATTATCGGTCTTTGATAATGAGGGTTTTCCTATCAAGCAATAGGAGCTCGTGTGCAGCGGAACAGTTCTACGGTGATGCAAGATTGGAAACAGTGAACCGACGAGCACCGAAACAATGGCAGTGGACGACGGAAGGGGATGTCAGAGTGCGACGATCGACACCTCCTCCGCATGGTGGTGAATGACTGTACAGCTTTTTCCAGGCAGTTGGTAGTACGTTTGTCTACTTCTACAGGTGTACTAATGTCGGCTTCGCCAATTTGTCGGCGTCTGTTGCACCGTGGATTACGTACAAGGGTGCCTTTATACAGGATCCCCTCACGACAAACCATCAACGGCTGTGTCTGTAATGGGCTCATGAGCACAGAGCTTGGCAAGTGGATTGGCACCAAGTTGTCTTTTCAGATGAATCAAGCTTCAATTTGTGAGATCATGATAACCGCATTCGCGTGTTAGACACTATGCCAGTGAACGTTGCCTTCTACAGTGCGTTATCGAATGACATAGTGGCCTAACACCCGGAGTTATGGTTTGTGGTCCGATTTCGTATCACAGACGATCCAATTTTCTACTAATTGAGGGTAATCTTAATAACAACAGGTACGTCCATGAAGTGCTACAGCCTGAAGTCGTTCCCTTCCTTCAAGGCATCCCTGACTTCTGTTCAGCCCAACACATGCAACTTCATCCTTGGCCTGCTTATTCGCAAGATATGTCGCCTATCGAGCGCGAGTGGGATTTGATTGGTCGGTGTTTCAATCGGGATCTGCATCCTGTAGCTTCAAAAGATGACATTTGCTGCGCATAGAAGCAATATGGAATTCTCTTCCACAAGCAGACATTCAAAATCTTTTTGACTCCATGCCGCGTCGTACAGCAGCACTTATTGCAGGGCATGGTGGCTACACCAATTACTGATTTTGGACACTTAATATTGTTTTTCTGCGTTGAAAATTTCGTCATTTATTTGTACTAATACAAGTCGTTTATGCATTAAATTTCATTTATTTCTGATGATTCCTTCATGACGATGCATTTTTTCAAACAGTTGTTTATAATTCTCACTCACTCAGTCCTGAACTTTGCTTAATTTTCGGTCAACTGAATTTTTATGTTGTTTTTTCAATGTCTCGTATTGTGTGATCTGTTGATTATTCCTTTTAAAACACATATTATTTTTTAAAACTAATTGGTCTTTTAAAACTATTAGCTTATATAATTAGAACTATATATATTGTAATTTCAATGATCTCTATTTTTCTATCTTTTTGTGAGTTCATTTATTGTTGAATACGGGAAATCAAAATGCAATAACAAAAAAAATTTATCTTTTTTTCAGAAGTTATAGCAGTATTTCTCAAACCGTGGGGTGTGCCCCCCTACGGGGGAGTGAAACCCTACGTGGAGGGTGCTAGCATGTCGAAAATGAAAGATTCCTTAAGAAGACAATTAATTTACTGAAAAGAAGCGAAACAAAATACATTCTGGTACATTTACACTGGTATAATATACCGAAAAATCCAGCGTATAACGGGCAATAAATAACAAAAAATAAGATGGAAATTTACGGGTGAGGTTTATACGCCGGGTATAAAAATGATAGCTTTAACAGTAAAAAAAAAGAGAATATCCTTAAAAAAAACAGTTTTCTACTTAAATTGAATTAAAAGAAAGTACATCACTTATGAACTTAAAGAGAGAGTTGTAGTTCTATAAGTATACTGTTTTTTTTTCAAAAGCCTGGGGTAAAACTTCTAATAAGCGCGTTATACAACAAACATACTTAAAAATTGACCTCAGAAATATAGATATTCCACGCATGCTATACGCCGGATTTTACGGTACTTATAAATGTATCAGTACTGCACAAAATATATTTAATAATTAATTTATCAAATATAAGTTTAGGACAGGTTTAATAATTACTAGTGACTTTCATGAGCTTGTCCCCTATACAAAATTATATACAAAATTTAATACTTATACTAATAATTTGTGCAATGCATAATTAAAGTTATAGTGTATAGTTAAAGTAAAATTTAGTGTCATAGTACATTATTATTGCATTCAATGCACTATTATTATACGGAGAGGGGTATGACAAAAATTAAGATTGAAAATTCAGTCGCAAACACTGAATGTTTGAGAAGCATTGCGTTAATGAACTATATTTAATCTAAATGAATAATTAATGTAACAGACATTTTTAAAGTCTATGCATTTTAAAACATCTGTTACATGTCAGACTTTCACATTGCCTTTTGAAGATCAGTTTTAAAAGACAGTTACTTAAGCTATTTATTTTATCTTCTAAATAATGTTCCATATTTTTCCCATTTTAGAATGTCACAAGACATAACGAATGACTTTCTTATTGATGAAGGGAGAAAAAAACAAATAGTCCATTATTAACATCCTTTCAAAAGACGGATCAGTTCGTTTAAAAGGAACTATGCTCGACTAACAAGCTAACTTTTTGACATTCATTAATTGAATAGAGCTTGAGAAGACTCAATTATATGCCATATTGCAGCGTTTCTCAAACTGTGGGGCTTGCCCCCCTTGGGAGCCTGACAACTCTACGAGGGGGACGCGAGCATGTTGAAAAGTCGATAACAAAAGGTTATTTAAAAAAATATATTTATGTAAACAAAATACATTCTAACATAATAAAAAATAAAATACACATTTACACTGATATTTTGCACTTATAAATATATTAGTGCGGCACAATATATTTCATTGTTAATTTAAAAATACTGACTTTACCCCCCCCCCCATGTTATTGTCATATATGTAATTAAAAACAAAAATTCTTATCTTGATAATATGTGCGGCTTATAATTAATCCCTTAACTGCCGATTAAAAGTTCCATGATTCGCTTCCCAATGCCAACCGTTTTCCACGTTGGCCTCGCCTATGTGATCTATTGAGGGGGGATAAAGAAGTAAATAATCTGAAATAAGTAAATCCTTCGCAAAACATATTGAATGTCACTTTATTGCATTCCAAAGCCCCCAGAATAATTTTATGAATAGCAATGCACAGAAATGATTGTACTTTGGAAACACGTATATATACGTCCGGGGACATAAACGTTTTGACTTAACGAGACATTTATGTACGCCGTGGGTGCTAAAGAGGTTAAAGTCGTATCGTAGTTTTAGCGTTAAAGTACTGTATTATTTTGAATTCAATACATTGTTATTGTATGAGGGGGACGCGATGAAAATTTTGACTGAATATTGGGTATTAATATTGAAAGTTTGAGAAGCACTGCCATATTGAATTGAAAAAAGAAGTGAAAATATTGATTTTTTTCAAATTTTTCTTTGAACTGAGTTATGTTTAAACCCTCGCCGGTAACTTTTGTGTTGCTTTATAATGCGATGTTAATATAACTCTCAATGTCTCTCACTTCACAGAAGGAATTCCTTTTTTGGAGGAAAAAGTTGTGCCGAATATTAATTCATCACCCGAAGGCACCCTATATGTTTTCAAGGAGAAAGTGCTGGCAATGCTATGCGATAGGTGTTTTTGGTTTCAAGATAATCTTGTATACGAGGTGTAACACACAAGAAAAAAAAACGGGACTGGTGCAATAAATCATTTTACTTACAGAATCAGTTCTCCATGACAGTATCAACTTCAAAGTAGTTAGTTCCCTTCAGAATTCCTAAACTTCTGCATTGGGTGCTGCCATTGTTGGCGCATCAGGAAATTCTCCGTTTTTGCCTGAACCTCTTCGATTGAGATAAAATGGGGTTTTTTTAACCTTCTTTCACGAAGTCCTTTTTGTAATATTCAATGTAGCACTGTTGATTAACAATCTGACCACTGATGTGAGTGGAAATCCACTTAAATCACGAATTTTGGCAATGTTTTTGTCTGTAATTACTTACCTTGGGGCCCAGCAGGTTCATCATCTTCCTCACTGAACATTTCTCCTGGAAAACCACTTATACCATTCAAACACATGAGCATGATTTTAAGATTCATCTCCATAAGCCTCGGTTAGTATTTGAAATGTTTTCGTGGAAGAGTTTTTAAGCTTCACAAGAGACTTGATGTTGATTCAACTGTTTTTCTGCAGAATGCAGTTGCACGTGTTCACTCAATGACGCAGTAATCCCAACTGGCGTGATCAATTAAGGTAAAACTGTCCTCATGGATAGAGGAGGTGTGCGGGATGACGCCACCTAAACAGTTGTTGACAGATCCACTCTTTTTTCAAGCTACATACTTAGTCTCTTTTTTTTGGTGTGTGTGTGTCCTATCTATGTGGGATGATAGATCACATTAAACGTAGTGTAACAAATAGCGGCTACAAAATATTTCTTAGGTCTTTTAAATTCTAATTTTATTTTATGATTATCTTAAATATTGCTTTCATTGCAATTTTGTTTTATGTATCAATTTCATGATACACCAATGGTACGTAGTTCTTTCGAATAGTTTTCACTTAGTAATATGGAAATTGATATGTTCATTTAAATGTATCCCATTGGAGATTCATAAAATACTTTATATAATAAATATTAAACAAAATATTTTCATATAAAAAATTTTTAAAAAAACAAGTTAAGATTGAAACAAATGAGTGAAAGTCTGAAAAGAGTACGAGGATTATTTTTAAAAATGTAAATAATGTATGACCAGAAACCTATATGCTTTTAAAAAGTATTTTAAATTTTGATATCAGACACACGTTATATATAGTAATTTTTCAGCTACTTCTAAACGTCTCAATATATTACCAAACTATATAGATTATTTAAATTTGATTTATTGTTCTTTAAGAAGACTTGGTACCCTTTGAACTATACTTTCTTTCGTTCTTTTTTTAAAAAGTATGTTTTAGCATTTTATATAATGTTTCCATTCAAGAAAATGATACAAGATGAAATTTTTCACATATTATTCACAAAATTTTAAAAATTTAAAATTTTTGAAAATAAATTTGGAAATTTTAAAATTCTTCTAATTCTGTAATTATTAATTTTTTAACCTGAAATTTTTTTGTAATATTCTTATGGATGTTATAAACAACTTTAAGGATCGGTTTTACAATAACTTAAATCGCTTTTGAGAAAAAAAAAAAAATAGAATGTTGATATGCATGCTAAAATTCAACGAAAAAGCCACTACCTCTTACATTTTAATTTTTTTAAAAAAAATGTTCAGTTTAGAGCAAAATGGATCCCTAATTTGGTTACATGCTTTATATGCAACATACAGGAAAAAAAATGGAAGTGATTGGTATATAGTCGTGGAAGGAGTAGCATTTTGAATGCACTAATGTTTCGAAAAACACAAACTAAGAAAAACCACTTTAAAGTTTATAATTCTGAAAAAATAATTATAATAAGCTTAAAAAAACTTAAAATGCCACTTTAAGATATTGGTTATATATTTTTCTGTAAAATAATTGCATTTTCGTATTTTTTTAACCCATACATTTTTATAAATGATCAATTTTAAGAAGGTATTAATTTCACAAGAAAATTCAAGAACAATGTTAATATTTTTTTCTGTCGCAACAGAAAGTTCAGTTCTTTTCTTCACATAATATTGAAGTATTACATTTGTATGAAAAATATATCAGGAATAAGAACTGAAATTATGAAATTATTAATATAAAATGCCTTAATTCATAAATTTCGCATGGACACATTTCATAAAGAAGAAAATTACATCATTGTATTGCCGCGGAATTATCCTGATTTATATGTTACACATTCTTTCTTTAAGCTATTATTTCTTTTTATAAAATAGATTTTTTTTATCATAACGCTACTTTAACTTTTTTTTTCTAAAAAGGGGGCGTGGCTGAATTGCCTAATTTGTTTTCACAAATGAAGTTTTATTCATTTCTAACTTTCCGACTTTCACAAGTGATATATCAATCGAAAGATAATAATGCTAATAATAAGATTAAATAAAAATAAAAAAAAACAATGGATCGGTCAGTATTAGGGTACCAAGTCCTCTTAAAAACAAATAAGTGAAATTCAGCTCACAATTAAAGAGAAGGTATCCTTCATATTTACAAAATGGAACTATTCGTAGGTCATTACGAATGACATAGCACATTTAAACCGCTACGAAACAGTTGCTCCCAAAATAACTCGAGCAGGAAGTAAACATTCTCGTTTACGACAGAGAAGGCGTAAAAGTGAATGTTTATGTCGCATAAATGTAATAAACTGCGAACTTCATTCTAAATGCATTTCCAAGCGTTGAATTCACGTTTAAATCCAGTTACAGCTCTGAATTCATTTTACGAAGCAGTGAATAGCATCGTAAAAGGATTGTTGCTTCATGAGAAATGAAAAAAGTTTTCAATTGTTCTATTTTGGAAAGTTCCGAGTTTGTGAATCACTTCAAGTTCTTGAAAGATGTTTCATGTTTTAATACGATAACTTTATTCTTTTAATATATAAGAAAAATATCTTTTTATGCTTAGTAAAAATACAACACAAACAAATATTTAACTTATTTTAATAATGTTCTTTAAATGCTTTAGGATTTCACGAGTTATGAAAATCCCATTTCTTTTCAATGTTTCTCCATAAAATGTCATGCAAAAGGAAAAATGAAACAAAATTTCAATTCACATTCCAGACAAAGTGTCATACGTGTTATATATAGTTAAAAATATTTGTACACTTGGTTATTTTTTTACAAGATATTTTTTAATGGGCTGCGTATTGGTAATAACCGTTACAAACATAGTTTATTCCCCTAGAGGTAGTATCACGTTTGAGTGTGACGCCATATACAGTCACTCAAAAAAGTATTGGGACACACTACTAGTTCATAGATTTTTATCGTAATATCTTACTTAAGCAAACAAATGAAACAAAAAAAAAGAACTAAATGCTCTCTATTTTGGTAAATACAAATAATAATAATTTCAACAAAACTCATACATTAATGAAGTACGTTTAAAATTGAAAATAAAAGAAATCTAGTTAAGAAAACGTGCTCCAAAAGTATTGGGACACTTCCCAATAAATTAAGAAAAACAATTAAAACTTAGAAATTAATATCTTGTTGGGTGGCCCTTGATTTTTATGACCTCTCGAAGTCTATTTGGCGTGGATTGGATCATTTTTTTGCAAAACGATCTTATGATTTTGGTCCACTCTTTGACCATATTTTTTTTCTAAATCCTGCTTGTTAGAAATTTGGTGCTCATATAGTTTTTGTTACAAATTATCCCACGCATGTTCAATGGGATTAAGGTCTGGACTTTGTGCAGGACACTTAATAACACTAGGACAGTGGTAGAGAACCCATAACAGGTAAATATCTGCAGTATATGTTTCAGATCATTCTCTTGGTACAATTTAAAATATCCTGAGATTTCTAGCTTGCTCGCACTTTGCTTTTAATTTCGCTTGAGAATGTCAATATAGATATATTTATTCATTATACCATCAATGAAATTTAAGTTCCGACACCAGAGCTTGCCATGCAGCCCCAGACATTTGGTTACTTCCTCCATATTTGACAGTAGGCCGTAAAATTTTGAGATGCATTGTTGCATTTTATTTCCGCCAAACTTTTTGCTTGTCATCCGATTCGAAAATGTTATATTTACTTTCATCAACAAAAAATACATTTTCCCAATATTCTGTTGGCTGCCTTACATACATTTTATCAAATGCCAAAACCTAGTTTGTCTACTTGCGTTGGTGATGTAGGGCATTTTTTGAGGTTCTCTGCCATGATACCTATGTTTGCTTAAGAGATTTCTGACAGTTTCGGGATTTTCCGAACCTACTTTTACATTGCAAAGTCATTTTTACTGCACTAGTTCTTGGATTAATGTGTACTTGTCTTACACACACACAATCCAGTTCTCTTCACATTCATTAAATATCCTTAGATGCCCTATTTTTGCTTTTTTTTTCTCCAAGATTTTTCCTATACAGAGAAGTGATTTCCCTTCTTTCCTATGACTTATTACAAGATTTCGCCCACCATCCGATATATCTTTGTTTCTCGCTATTTTTTCTATAAATTATCTTACTCGTATCTGTTGAAATGCTTATGTTTAAACTTCTAGTCTAAAAAAGTGGCGTGAAATTAATTTCTATTGGTGGGCTGTATATTTGTTATTTTTTTTATTTCAAAAGTGTCCCAATACTCTTTTGACTCCAGTGCGCCTTTGAATTATATTTGAAAAGCCAGATCAAATTATAATTCTATAATACTAAAAAATTATCCTTATATACTATGCACCAAATGTTAAACTATTTCTTAATTCATTTTGTTTTTGTTTTAATGTGATAAATATTTTTGTAAATGGCTTTACAGTTAGTTATACATGTCAAGTGTGCCAATACTTTTTTGAGTGACTGTATGTGAATATCAATTGCCACAATGCAATTTTAACGTTCTGAGTTTTGACGATGAGAAACTGTGTTAGGAATTTTAATTTTGCAAAGAGCATCCGAGTCAAACGTGCAATCTAAGGATTTTCAACATTCCACATAATCATACAAAAAAAGGAACTTAACCGATGTCCTTTTTTATTTGAATCAGAATGAAAAAAAATACGGTTTGAAGCCCTAGACGAAACTAAGGGTTCACTTGCATTTATATTGTGTGAATAGTATTTTATTGTAAAATGTTTTTTTTTTTAATTTTAAAAACTTGATAGATTAGATTGTTGCAATGTTTTATAAACTGTTAAGGGAAGATGGTGCAATGTAAACAAAGTTTTTTTTAACCCTTCATCGACCGCATTATGATTTACAGCAGTTTTTTTTCATGCAATATTTTTTTTGGGATCACTACATTAAAAATTAAGGGATATACATAAAAAAATATTCAACTTTGGGAAATTTAATCCGCTTGAGCTAATTAATTAATTAAAGATATTCCACTGTAAACTTAATTATAAACACTATTCACTTAAAATAAAGAAATAAATCGTTTTCTAAGGTTCTAATTAACATACAAAAAAATAAGACACTTAAATTTTGACATTCGCTATTTTTTTCGGGACAAAAATGGTAATTTTTGCAATCCGCTGAAAATGTCGTCAGCTGAAAACACAATTTCTGCTGTAAAACTATTTGCCTTCCCCGCTAAAATACTCAACATAGAACCCATGCTGACATATATCTTAAAAGAGTGACTTTCAAAGAATATTCCTGCTAAGTATTGTCAGAATATTGGTAAAATTGGTTATTCTATGTTATTTTAAAGTGAGTGGTTCTTATAAGTACCGCGTCGGTAGATTAAGGGTTAATATAATAACTTTCAAACCTTTTTTGGTTGTTCCCTATGTATATTATTATGTAAAACAGAATTTGTGATAAAAAATTCATAAAATGCTAACCATTTACTTTTTTATTTTTCAGGAAATAACTTAAAAATTAAGAAGAGATTTTAAATTGTACTCCCCCTACAAAAATGTCCGTACACACGTGAAATCTGAGTTACAGGTGCGTCAATGTTTAACAAAAGTTGGTACAGGTTTTGTGATAACACACATGTGTGACTGAAATTCGTACAATATTTCCTTTTGTAAACGTTTATTTAAAAAAAAATTCCTTGAAAAATAAAAACATTCAAAATTCAATTATTTTAAAAGAAAATAAGTATAGCTTTGCTTCAAATATGCATACTAACTTTTGCTACAAGTGTTATTAGTAACAGTTAGAAGAAATATTAAAGCATTCGGTACAATAAAAAAGAAGCCTTAGCATTTTAAATTAAGACAAACTAGCTATTTTATCTCTCTGAGATAAGTCAGCTTAAAATTTCAATTTTCTATTGGGATGTGAATAAAAACAAGCATAAAAGTTATCATATTTCTGCGTTTCTTAAAATTTGAGCTTTCAAATTTTGTGAGATTATAAGAAAAAGTCTATAAGGGATAATTTAGGCTAAAAAAAATAAGATTTGATTTATTGACCTATTTATGTGAACTGGATGGTACTGTGTCCTTTTAATGAGAAAACAAATAAAGGCATGTTACTTCTCATAGGAACTTTTATAAATAGTAATAACCGAGAGTGCAGACAGATAATGTAATGAACTATATGAAAATTTGGGTAATACTACTTTTAAGGAATATTTTGAAAAATGCTGAACGAAGAGACATAAAAATATAATTTTCGTAAAAATAATTTTTTACAGAAATATTTATCTGACTAAACGTCGGGGATAATATTTATGCAGAAATACGAAGAAGACATATTTAAATAAATACATGGAATGGGAGAAATACGTCAAAGTTGCTATTTGTCTAGACTTTCTAATACGGAGTTAAAAGATTTTCTACGTAATTTTAAACTATAGTTAACTATTTGACAATCTGTGTTATCAGATCTGTTTTGTAAATTCCGAATTAAAAACGTTTTCATCTCTGGGACAAAGTAATGTTTACTCTGGAATATAATAATAAATTAAAACCCAATTTATATATATATGTTTAGTAATTAAATGCATAGTAATAATATGAAACTCCTGTTTAATTTTAATTTGAATGAATATGCAGCTTTCAAATGTAACCATTTCTTAGATTCAACGCAATGTTTTTAGCAGCGTTAGTTTGAAAATAATGCTAGTATAAGTAACTATGATTGAGTAGAATACAAATAATTAGGATTGAATAGAATACAAATAATGAATAGGATTAAAATATTAGAACCTTAAATAAGTTCTCCTTTTTTTTTTGAACAAAATAAATGCTTTATTAAAAATATAAATTAAAAATAAGCAGGTTTTTCCCATTACTAGAGATCATTTTCTGCCATCTTTCTGGCAGTATATGAATTTTTTAACTTCTAACAATAAAGTTCGGTGAATAGTTGACTCCTATAGTTAAATTCAACTAGACTCCTAAATCACAAGCTATACAATTTTCTAAAATAGTTGTCTCACTAGTTGCAATTTAAGTGTACAAGTTTTGCGACATTCAGAAAGAGGTGTATTTATGTGTTAGAGAGTCTATGTTGCAATCTACTATTCAATTTCTACCCTTAAGGTGAAGCTATTGGTGACCTTACTGTCAGTGCCTTGCCAATCTTAACACAAAACTTTAAATTGATATTTTCCCTGTTCTCAGTAAGGAACCAACGCACTAAACAAGTATTTTGTGAAACAAGTTGTACATGGAACACAAATGACGCTCAACTGAACAACGGTTAGGACAGATGGTCAACACCTGCCGCTACACATGTGCAGCGTTTTGTTTCATCAGTATAGCCAGATCAGCCATTTTGACTTCATTCACCGAGCTTTATTGTCAGAAGCTTATAAAAATATATCATTTTCTGCTGTTCGACGTCTGTAGGCTTCAACACATGCGGCACACATAATGTTCATACTTCTAGCTCATTCCTAATGCTTTTAAATGTTCCGAAACTGTTGACCCATCTACTTGTAAGAAATGTCCAAGTTCACAGCTATGCATCTGTCATGGGTCTTGATGAAACAGTTCCTTCTTTGTTTCCAAACTTTTCGATGTGTCTGAGCACTTTTGTCCTCAAGTTCAAAATTTTTGAAGTATCAAAATCAGTCTCTGTATGTCGTTTTCGACAAAGGATTGTCTCATCGTAACTCTAAATAATAATCCTCTGTGCTCAACTACAGAATTTTTTTTGTATACAACAGTGCAATAAAATTACCTGCAAATAAACTTCATTTGGGAAAAAACTAAACTTTTTAGAACCAACATTATGTTTGTTCTGTTATTTACACTATGGCGTACTAACATACAGTGAAGTTCAAGTGTACATACAGTACTTCCCTGCAGATGCGTTATTATTTGAAATTACATGCACGTAGCCCTGTAAGTGCATTCCATAAAAACACAGCCAGAACTTATTCAATGGCCTAAAAATTAGGATTTAAAGAATACAAATAACCATTAATGAAAAGAATACGAATAATTACAATTGAATAGGATACAAATAATTATGGTTAAATATAATATAGAGGCTTATGTGATCTTAATGAAAGTACGTTATAAGAGAAAATATGAAAATCTAAAAATGTCAATAACTTTCATTATCTGAAAATGTGGATTAAAAAAAAAAGAAATATATTAATAATAGTGATGTAATATTATGGTGACTTACAAATATCGTGACCGTTTCGTAAGCCCAAGCTTATGGGTCGACCATGGCTGGAGTCGATAGATTTTCTAGATGCGAAAATCTATAGACTCAATGATTCACCCATCATCATCATCATCTCTCAATCTCAATCATATCTTTCTCGATAAGAACATCCGATGAGTGTTTGAATTGATTAAAATTCAAACCTCACAATTTGGTAAAGGAACCGCTACTAGATGGAGCCACCAATGAAATGGTTTCCACCCTTGGGGATGTGCCGTGTCTGCAAAGACTTTCTTGGTAATATGCAGTCCATTGGGGAAAAATGGAAATAGTAAAATATTAGAAATAAATATCGTCTAAGAGAAACGAAGGTATTCTTTTTCAAAATATCTGAATGCTCAGCCATACGATATTTAGAGAAACGTTATATGTAACGCAGTGCTTCTCAAACTTTCAATACTTGCGACCCAATTTTCAGTAATAATTTTCTTTGCGCCCCCTACCCCATCCAAACAATAACAATGTATTGAATTCAATAATAATGTACTTTGGCTAAGAAATTCGAATTTAATTACAAACCGTACAATTTATCAAGATAAGTATTAAATTTTTTATGTAATTTTATATATGACAAGCCCAAGGGATCACTGGTAATTGTAAAACTTGTTCTTAACTCGGCATTGTTAAATTAATTATCAAATACAGTGTGCAGTACTTATACATTTATAGGTGCATTACATCAGTGTAAATGCGTATTTTATTTTTTTATTATGTCAGAATGCATTTTGTTTTGTTTCCTTTCAGTAAATTAATAATATTTTTAAATATTGTTTCATTTTTGACTTTTCAGTATGCTCGCGCCCCCGTTGTTGGGTTATCATGCCCCCCTGGAGGGGGGGTAGCCCCACAGTTTGAGAAGTGCTGATATAACGATAACGTTTTTTTTTTATTAATTAAAAAGTGGCAAAGTATTAAAAACTTTTTATGCTCATGATGAATCCATTTTTTTTTATCAAAATATTTTATATAGGTAGTTTTTGCAAAATTCCATAATTTTCGGTTATATGCTTTAAAAAGAAACTTAAAATCGAAATAATTTTTAGCATGCTTTTATCGTGTGTGTAATGTTAATTTATGCTCTTAAATTTTAAATAAAAAGCGAAATAAATAAAAGTAACAAAAAATTTCTATTTGCACAGGAAAAAACTTGTTTAATGGATTTTTTTTTAAAAAAAATTCTTTTCTGGAGACTTTTACATTTAAAATTTCAATATTTTTTATTTAAAAAAAAATCATTTATTTTTCTTATTAACTGACAACTGTATAATTAAAACTCATTCGTAAAATGTTCATTGACAACTCTGATTAAAACATTTATAAAAGTATATCGTAATTTTTATAACATGATTTAAAAAATAAGTATTGACATTCAATAACTAATTCTCTTATATCCCCATATTTCTCTGCATAATTAATCATTTAAATATTTTATATTTGATTATAAAGCTACATTTCAAAAGTATCCTCAAAAGTTTAAATTCAGTTATAAAACAGAAAGTTTAGTTTAAAAATTGTGTATTATTTTTAAGAAATTTGTAAAAATACTACTACCATTACATTTAGGAGGAAGAATTCATGAAAACATATAATTTTCCTATTGCTAATTTTAAAAAACGTGTTCTTATCTAATCAGAAATCAAATGATTGTTAATATATAATTTAATTTGTAAAATTGTGATTTAAACACTCACCAAGGAATCTACATGCATACACCTGTGAGTGTGTTAATCCCTTCTCGAATACACTCTCATTTGCATATTTTTTTATACTTTACTTTTTATTGTTTGTAGAATAAATTTCACTTATCAGAATTCATTTTTGTGTTTATTTGTAAAGCATAATTCGAAGATTTAAGGTATCCGAACACGTTTGGAGTACTTTTTGACAAAATAGCATTTTTAAACATTATAAATGCTTTTTTAGGACTCAATACCAATAAATACCAATATTTAACTAACAGTATTTAAAATATAAATTGCCTAAATTTCACAAAAATCGCAATTATATGTGAAATTTTATTAATAATTTTATAAAATTTCAAAGCACTTAGAGAAAAAAAGTAATAAACATATATTAGTAAAAGTATTACTACTACAACTTATGTACATTTATCTAGAAAATGTATTAAAATTTTAATGTTTTATTAAAATTTTAAAATTTTATAGCTGATTGAGTAAGCATTATAAGAAAAGTCATATTCTTTATGAGACTATTATTTAAATAACAAGTCATAATTCTCAAAAATATTCATATAATAAAAAATATTTTAGTACATCCTCTAGAAAATTACTTAAATATCAGGTTCAAAAAAAGTTTTATAGAAATACATTCGCAATATTTTGAGTTATTAGATTTGCCATGATAGATTTTGAACATTTTAAAGGACTACTTCTAGTAGATCTAAGACCCAATTCCGATTCTTCTAACTTTATAAAATTGATTGTAATTTGACCTCTAGTTAGCGTAGAAACAAAACAAAGTATGTTTTGTAAAGACAAAAAACAGCTCTATGCAATAAAATAAAAAAACAAAAATATCTGTCTTGATCAACTTTGGTCATTTTCAACGTGTTTGGATACTTTAATTTTAATACCAGTAAAATATAGAATAAAATACAGAATAAACTTTTAACTTAAATAATTTATATACATTAAATAAATATTGCGTTTGTCATAATTTAATCTTTTCGTGATGGTGTACTGATCAACTGAAGACATTGTAGACACAGATGTGTCACATATACATCGTCCTCAAATGTCACCAGCAGCCGAGTGATACACTAGTTTCGAACTTTCTGCTCGCGTTTCGAATTGGATATTTAGGATGACCTGTCCCCACGGAGAAGTTCATCGAACAGCATGCCGTCCGATAAGGGGGATGAGACCGGTGCATGCGTGATACACCCGTCATGAAAGGGTTAATTACCACCACTTCATGTTTAAATTCTTAAGGACATAATATAAAAGAACATACCGAAAAATCCGGCGTATATCACGCACCCACACTTCCAAGCTGCATTTTGTAATTTTTAGGCATATTCGCTGTATAACGCGTACCACCTTTTTTGCAAAGGAACACGAAGTGTGCGCGCACAATGCTCGCATGTTTTTAAGTCATTAATGCGAGTTATTATGCCAGGATTTTGAAAAAATAGTATACTATTTGAATCAAAACCGTTTAAACTTCATTAGATATGTCATATTTTTTTCAAACATATAGTATTCCGATTCATGCATAAGTTTAATTTTTCTTATGTTAATCCCTTTTTTTTTAAGCTATCATTTTTATACCCTTCTCATTTTTCTGTGTTAAAAGTGCGCGTTATACACCGGATTTTAAGGTAAATACATTTTTGTAGACATCGTCTTACTGGTGGTATATGAACAAATGAATTATAAATAGATAAATGAATGAATAATGTAGTCATATTGAAAACTGACAAACAAGAAAAAACTATCTAAACTTAACACGTAATTATGTTCATACAGGAAAAACCTCATTTATTTATGTTTCATTGCAGACTTTATATTTCATGAAGAAAAACAATCTCTTTTATAAAAGCCATAAGCAAATTTAAAACTACTTCTTTGCAGTACAGTAGAGTCTCAAAAACTCGGCAGTCTGGATAACTCGACCATATTTTTGCAGATAGAAAAGAATATCATGAACATGCTGCTGTTACTGTTAATGAAAAAAACCCGGAAAATGATGAAATCAGTAACGTTGAGCACAGAGTATGAACTCTTAAAATATCACACAGCGAAGGACTAAAGGTTGTTAAAATTGTTTTGAACAGTAATGTGTGTCGGTAGTAGACTTATTGTTCCTTCGTCATCTTCGTAATGAAACAGCAAAACGCAGAGTGCAGTACAGAAGCCAACATGGAATTACGCATTTCTTTACAAGGAATAACCAGTTTTTGCCAATTCCGCTACTTAAATTTCGTTAAAGATAGCCTTATGATTTTTCGTAAATTATTTTTCTCTGGGGTGTGTCTGATCAGGTAAATTATTATATATTGTGTATTCATTAACTTTCATTTACATGTAGTAAATGATCTACGATTACATGCAGTACAAATTTATCCTTTGTTTAATGGTATTTAAGCTCCTTATTTTCTGTGTATATCAAGAAAGCAATGTATACGTGCTGTACCATATTTTCAGAGAAAATTATTGTACTGCTGTACTTATTATTTTTAATCCCGCAATTTCACCAACTTGGCCTAGTTTTCGAAAATTTGCTACATTCTTTATTTGTCTTTGCTTTCTTTTTAGGATTGTAGATTTTACTTTTAGTTTCAAATGACTTTTTTAAGAATGTTTTAATTAGAAATGATAAATTGCTTTCTTTCCGATATAAAAGTTTGTACTGGGATTGATAAAGTAATCAATATTAGTCAAGATTAGTGATACTGATTATTTTACGTATTATAATTTTACAATATATCAGCAGACCAATTCTCGTATCAGACTTCGTATTATTATCAGGTAATGAAGACAAGTTGATTGTACTACATTTATCAAAAGTTCTCATGGTAATAAGACTGGATTTTGAGACGAAATTCGATTTACTGATTAGTACCCATAATCACTTAGTTCAATGCTCTTGCTTAAATACTTTGACTTCATCATTTAGATAATCATATTTATTCAAAATTTATTTATATTTACATAGAATTAAAATATAGATCTTGCTCTTTATTTAAAAAAATAGCTTTAAATATGCATAATAAAATCCGTTTTACATTATATATATATATATATGTGTGTGTTTGTGTGTGTGATAAACCCCCAACCCTTCAAGTGTCAGTTGGGGTAAAATCTACCAGAACAACTCAACCCGCCTCTCGCATAAGGACTTTGACTTCGAGTCCAGCGAATTTTTGAAGCACCACGTGAACGAAGCACTAGCTCTTGATCGACGCTGAAAATAGGACTCGTTTTGTCATGGCTTGGAGTACAGACGGCTTTGCTGAATATTGAAATAAATTATAATATAATAAACGAATGCACGTTGCATTTCTCCTGTCAATCTAAGAACTACTCCATGATATATATATATATATATATATATATATATATATAGAGAGAGATAGATAGATAGATATAGCATTGCCTAAAATACTGCTCTCTTTTAAAATTATATAAAGCTCATTATTTATGACATTCTATTAGATTTTATATTGTTCATAGCTATGCATGGCTTTTTATTTATTTAGTAAATTTAACACTAAAATATTCACATTCATATCTGTAACTTAAAAAGAAAATGAAGCAGAAAGTTTGAAACCTAGTGCTATTGAAGACCCACTGTGAAGCTGATGCACTTTAACCCTTCTTTGCATGATGGTAGAAATTTTCATGATAACATTTACCGAGCAAAAGATAATACGCGCAACAGGTGCACTGTAAATTAATTGTTGTTGGTAAATTTTTTCACGACTATTGCGTTATAAAGAACGTAGCTATAAAAAAAAAATCAAATCACACATTCACTAAAGCGAGTTTGAACTTGTCATTCCACTGATTGTTGTGGTTAGAAGAAACGTACGATTTCTGGAATATTTTTTATAGCTAATCTGAGACGTTTTTATTAATAAAAGCTATAATGAGAGGAAACAGTTTTGATCTTTGTGTTTCTGTTATTTTCTCTGCAATTTATGTTGAATACTCCAAATAATCTTCCCAAAATCATGTCACAGAAATTTACATCACTATACAGTTGTTTCAATTCTAATGTACGGCGAAAACGTTTCTACTATACATTTAATTTATGATATTTTGTAGATAAATTTAGAAGAGAACATTGCTGATTATTTGGACTAATTAGAAGGCGGTTGGCCACGAAATGATGGTCTTGATGACGAAAATTCTGACGGTGATGATTGCGATGCTGATAAAACTAACATAATATTAATAATAATAATTTTTTAATCATTACCAGGAATAAAAATAATACATATATATGTATTATTTTTTATTTATTTTGTACTGAGCTTAACATTTAAATTTTCGTGAAGATGGATACTACTATCATACTGTTTTTTTAATTATTTTACATTACATATTTATATAACGATTCTTTTAAACACTTTTTCTTTAATCTACAGCATGAATTATATCATCATACAGAAAAATGATGCACAGAAGAGTTAAACCTATTAAATTCCCTGCCTTGGGGTATCATCTCTTCATCCACGCGACCTAGTTTGTAGGAATAAATGATTGATCACTCGAACTCTCGATAATAAGTCTAATTTATTATCGTCTCAATTTTATATAAATCAATGCAACACAATTCTTACTAGGAAACTCAGATCAGAAATGATACGACGTAATTATCAATACTAAGTTAATATAGCGCCTGAATTCCTAATCATTATCTTTATGATAAATTAACCTCCGAATCTTTATCTATAGTAGATTTCTTAATAAGCTAGAGTCCCTTCTATAATTAAACTTTAATAATCAATCTCTTACCGATATCACACTGCGTTCAGCAACCAAGCTTTCTCTTCTTCTTGTCTTCTATTCTGTTAGTATTAATCTTCTATATATATTATTATCCGACTTGATTCAGCTTTTATTCAACTTTCCGGCTTCTAACAGACTTCTATATGACTCCTATATATCTCCTATATGACTCCTATATGACTCTTATATGACTTTTCGGCCCCCAGCCATCTAACTCGCGAATGCAAAAGTTCCAATATATATTCATTCACTAATCTGCATATAGCGTTTTCTTCTTGAGAAGGTTGGATTGAAATGCCATTCTGGCCCCAAAGATTCCCCAAAAGGATCAGTTAGAAGGCTCGATAAAGCCCCGTCACAACCTGTCTAGATTTAAAGTTCTCCCGTTGGCGCCCAAATGTAGGAGAATGAGGGGAAAGGATACCACTTAGGTGTCGTCCTTGTCTTTTGACCATGGTTTAATATGACAGGGACTGTCGCAAATAGCCTTCGCTTTTCTTCACAGTGCGACGTAAATTAAAAGCAAAATCAAACCAATTTATAGGGGCATGTGTGTACAAACTATATTAGTTAGTAAGGCTTAAATTTATTTAGTCAAGCGTACTTAATATTAAAAAAGGTTGTTTGAGGAATACTGATCATCCTTAAATAATCGCAATAAATATATTGTAGCAAGTAAATATTAATTGTTAGCATTCTTTTTGTAAAAATAGATCTTTATATAAAGAGATTTAAAACTTATTTTCACCACACAATAAGTATTTAAAGTTGTTAGTTGAAGAACGCATGTGCGTTATTTCCTTTATCTGTTTGTTAGAACAGTGAATAATGCATTTTTTATAATCTGGAGTGTTTTAATCAAGTTACTTTACACATTTATACGCTAGCAAAGTTTTCATTTTCATAAAACAACTATAGTTTCTGTTCAATCTAAAAGTGTCAACTGAAAATTAAAAATTAAAAGACATTTCCAACCAAAAAAAATTATGTTTTGATTGGATACCGTATCATTTTGCCATAAACGAGTCACTAATATCTTAAAACTGTAAGCCCACAGCTACTCAAAAAAAGTTATAATACTTGAGAAGCTTCCTTCGCTGTATTCAAAATCAATTATAATTTCAAATATTCACATCCAATGAAATTGGGAGATAACAGAAACAAGTAATATAAAAAAAAAATAAGTCAATTCCTAATAAAGTAAACAAAGTAAATTTTATTTCACTTACTTTTTTATTAAATAATTTAAAGAAATATAAATATGTATATACATATGACAAAATCACAATGTAAGTGACAAAATTGAAAGCGATTTCCTTCGTAATTTTTTCTTTTCCTTTCTATACATTGTGTTGGAATATTTTTTGTTTGTTTGTTACTACTTGTTCTTTAATTAAATTTAATTATTCTAATAAAATTGTATAGTAAAAAAGCACATTCTCAGAAATTAGGCCATAAAGGGGGATTTTGGGCCTCCGACCTTTGGATTAGAAGTCCAACTCCCTATTCATTGCGCTACATGGACACAACGAGAGATTTTCCTTTCTGTATATGTTGTTGTACTATTATTTTTGTTTGTTACTATTTATTCATTTTTTAATTTAATTAATGAATTAATGTTTGGGAAAAAATGTATTAACATCAAGTGTCATCCACTACAAGTTTAAAAAAATGTACTTGACCTTGAATGGAAAGTATTTTATTAATGGTTAAGTATTTGAACAAGATATATATATATATATAGGAAGAAAGTGAGCTAATAGTAGGAATCGAAAATTTAGCATGAAAATATGGTTTTACTGTAACTGAAACGTCAGATGGAATTTTCTTACATTTATATTAAATGATGAAATTAAATTCAAATAGAGTTTGTTTTATTTTGCATTTGATATTGATTATCAATAAAATTAACAATTTAAATAATACAATTAGTTTAAGATCTTTTTTTCTGTATTGTTTAATAAATCTGGTCCCCAAATAGTTTTATAAAATTATATATAACTTTTTAATATCTCATGAGCTAACTAGTTATATTTGGCTATGCAAATATAACTCTAAGAATAATACATATTTAATGTAAAAAATAATCTAAGACTACAATTGATTTTAATTTGCAAATACATTTCTCACCCTGAGAAATTTCTTTATTCAGACATCAATGCATAATTCTTCAGAATTTGTATTTATTCTTAATTAAAATTAAAAGAATATCAAACTGCTCTTTATAAATGTCTTAAATGGAGCAAAAATAAATTTGTTAACGTAAGTAATATAAATCTGAACAATTTAATATAATATTTAACTATAACTATAATCTAACATTTAACTATAAGAACTGAGCAACTGAATTACTTTTTAACAATATACATAAACATTACTTCGCACACATGCATAACCGTTTCTTTAATATAAGGAACACAAATCCTTTTTATTTCTCTCGCCATGAATATAACGAGATGTTGTTGAACGGCTTCATCTTCCTGCCAGTCCTTTTATTCGTAATCCCATTTACTAAAACTTCATATCCAATATAGTCTCATATAATTTTATAATCCGTATCGTAATATTTCCATTTTATTTGTACAGGTATTACTTGGCTCTTTCCTTTTCAGCCACAACAAATTAATAAAACTGTTATTAATTTCGTTAATGGTTTCTGTAACAAACATAATAGCGATACTTTCCATTTCTGTGAGAGAAATAGACATCTTTTTTTAATCATTAGATGAGAGAACTTCGTATCATAGACACATGGGGGGAAAATATAGGGAATGGGAACACACAACCACTTTACAGAACAACCTACGTAATTATGACTCTTTTATCACATCTATTTTTAAAGCAAATGCATTTGCTTCCGTGATATAATACAAGTTTCTAGAGATAAAAAAAAAAGAAGAGCTAAGGAAAGTGTATCGGCGAGGAGTGGAAAAATTACGTTCTCGACGACTGGCAATTGCTGTGTTCTATTATTATATACTAAGACTCTATTGCAGTATATATATATATAGTAATATAATTTAACAGTAAAGAAGTACGTACTGGTTTTAGATTAATGATTTCGAAAAATAATAAAATTATAAAAAATCAGTTATATAATGATATTGAGCGATTTATATAAAAAATAGCAATTAAATACAGTATGCCTATAGAGGCATTCACAAAATTCAAATGTAATATTACACAACAGCTTAATAAATATAACTATGGTACAGATAATTAAATCTTTTTAATAATATTAAAAATCAGATTAAAAATTTGCAAAATAAATTTATTATAGTTTATGTTGATAAA
>BMAV01015184.1:127725-178579 GCA_019973955.1 Trichonephila inaurata madagascariensis
GACATGTGGTTTTTGTTTAGAGTGAAGATGAGAGTTTTATTTTCGCTAGGGCATTTGTTTTGGATCTTCAGTGTAGTTTTTAATGGATTTCTTTTTGCCCTACCTAGGGTGGAAGGTGTGGAATATTTCAGAGTCATCACCTGGCATGATTACCTGCAGGCCCATCTGTTTAAGATTGGCCTGACTGATTCACCACTCTACCCTCCTAGTAAATCTGGGCCAATGACTGGGGAGCATCTATCCGATTGTCCCGCTTTACTTAATGTTCTCTCGCAAGACAACTGTGAAGTTCTCCTCGCCGTCACAGAGTGACATCTGCTTTATATTGGACTGCAAGATGCCTTATGTCCGAGAGGACGTTGGCGGGCGTAATTTAAAAAAAAAAAAAAAAAAAACTTTTTTATAGATTAGTTTTCTAGTAGACAAATTTTGTCTTCTTTTGTACATATTTTACAAGGTTGACATTTACAAATACTAACAATAAAATGTTTTAAAAAATGTACTTAAAGAGAAAGCGACTGAATTAAATAAAATATAATATGAAATATATAAAGTATTTGCCTTTTGTATATATTATATACAGATTAATATTCAACAAAGCGTTTATATTTCGATATTTTTATGGATTTAGGCTTAACTACAATAAGTCCTCCAGCCTGTGAGTGACGCTCACGAAAGAAAGCTCTGGCATCAGCGGGATCACGCATTTATGTTCTTCGTGCCGAAATGGCTATATGGTTTGCTGAGGAGGTCCGATTCTTTGACTAGTATTGTTTTACAGAACGTGGAAAGTTTATACTTTATGAGTCACCTTGAATAAGTTAAAGACACATATGCTGTTTAATTTGGTTATTGAAACCGGGAGAGGTTGATCGGGGCACATAATCAACCCAGCTTCAAAAAATCATTAATCCTGGGAAACCTATTTGTTTGTTACCAATGCCCCTTATAAGTATCCTCCAATTTGAAGTCTTCGTCGGATCTGAAATGTCCTTGTCACATATTTCCTCTTTTTTTTAAGAATAGTAATCAATTCTTAGAATCTTAGGGTGTTAGGGGTGACTAATTTCTCTGCACAAGTACATTTGCTTCAAACCATTTTTTACGGACAGTCTACATTTTAATCCTGTGAACGACTTAGTGATTTGATTAGTGTGTTGTACGGCTTATTATGGTTTATATATGTAAATTAACAGAATATAGGAGGAAAAAAAGCAATAAATATAAAAATAAATAAATGTTGCTCGAATTATTCTTTGCAAAGGAACTTTTTATCAAAGTAATTGAACATAGTAGGAACTCTGAAAAAAAAGCAGTAATTTTGGGCAAATTTACTAACATTAAAACTACAGATGCAATGCAACTCAGTCAGTAGTATATTAAATGTCAACACTAAATTTTACATTGCATAAAATCAATGGATAGCTGATGGTAGTTTTAATTTTGTAGCCATAATTAATGGGCAAGTTTTTCCAATGTCCATTAAAAACCTTCTTTTCCAACTTGAAAATTTCTTAATATATCGTTGATTGAGACTTACATGGACACAAGAAAAACTTCTCAAACGGTAGCTAAAGAGCTCCAACAAAAATAGGAAGCTTTAAATGTACCGCTAGACACACAGTGCCCGCCAAAATAAACAAGCTAGAAATAGTTTGATATGCTATTTGTCACTAATTTAAATGTGTTTGTCGATAAAACTACAATTACTTGAATAAAAAATGACAGTTTTGCCCGCAAAAAATCATTCTTGTGATGTTATCGAAAGATGTCTGGATATATATCCGCTTTTAAAATGACACATATTTGAAATATTTTAATTCTATTTGACTTGCTTTTCTCTCAAATTATCTAAGAAAAATTGAGAATTCTTTAAATGTAGGTTAGTGTGTATTTTATCTTAATTAAATTTTTCTCTGAAATTACGATCTGTCATCATGCAAGATGAGCATAACTATAAAAAAGATGAATAGAGGTGAGTACGTCACCCCACTTGATCACTAGCGTTAGTACTGAGTATAAAACTTCTACCGTTTTAAAATTTGGCTCAAAATTTCAAAATAGATGATTTTGTGCTTTTAAGAATCACAAAAGTTATTTATCTGGTTATTAATTAAAGTAACTGAAGCGAAATTATTCTGAATCCAAATTATTTTTAGTTTAAAATCAATTCATTTTATTTATACGATTTCTCCATTTTCAAACAAACTGAACTCTTAATAACATGCATTAGATTTGAGGGAAAACATTGCTGCGGAAACGCGCTTTGACATTATGCGTTATGAATTTATAAAAGATATATTCCCACGTAATAGAACCTGTACTATCACATGACAGTTCGCCAAGATTTGGAGCCAACATGCCAAAATAGTTATTTACCCGGGCATTCACATTATGGGATACTTCTTAATATCGAGTGGAACATCCCTTTTCCCAATGAAGTTCTGCAATTCGTCTTAGCAAGAATTAAGCAAGTTGACGGAAACTCTTTTTTTTAAAAAAAATATTCTACTATGCTGTTTATACAGTGATCCATTATCGCAGAAAAGCTGCAAGTGGGGGTACTGTGCAAGAACTTATCTTTCAATCATGTCGTTACATATGTCAGTCAGAATTCATGTCTAGTAAACTAATTAGCCAAACTATTCGCTGTGACTGACTAAAATGTTTCTTAAGGCAATTGCGATTCCTTTTTACCGGTGGCACGGTGTACTGTCATTCTGTAAAATTCATTTAGGAGATGCAAATGGCCTCCAAGTAGCTAAACATAACCAGTTCAATTCAATAGTTCAGCATTTCTCAAGGAAAGGCGTTTCATAGTGAAAATAAAAGACTATTTAAAAAAATATATTAATTTATTGAAAAGAAGCAAAGCAAAATACATTCTAACACATTTGCACTGAGATAATAAAGATACTTATAAATGTATCAGCTCTGGGGTGGGGCTGTAGCCCCTATAAGGTACGTTCCCAGGTGGAGGATCGGGGAATGCCTCTATTGGTTTTCCAATAGGTGGTACAAAGGAATTAAAATATCAACATGTATGAGGTTTATTCAGTCTTCCCCCCAAGTGGTTCCTGACCTAAAGGGAAGCTGCATAATACCTTTCGCCATGGATCATCCTGACAGACAGCTGGACCTCCATTCAATATTTGAAGAATTGGCCAGAGATTATGGACAGTAGTGGTCTGGATATTATTTCCAAATTGGCTAGGTGAGAAGAAACAAATGTGTCTTCAGTAGATACCGTCTCATGTGGGTTTGCCTGAGAACAACGCAGTTGATGAGCTGGCTGGTAGGGATTGTGATCTCACTAACCCCAGTTCCTCTAACTTGAGCCATTCTAAAATTCATTTCCTCCACAGAACTAAAATGAATCTGACTTGGCGAAACCCTCCTGCTCACCACTAGTATGCAGCTAAGAGTCCCGGCCTATATCTACAATGTAAGAGATCTAGGGCTCGTCGGGCTGAGTTGAGTTTGGTGTTTTATGGCGCAAGAGCCAGTTTTGGCTATACTGCGCCAAAAATTCATAGGTTTGTGGTTTGGACGGGAAAAGAAGAAAAGAAGAAATTGGATGACAAGATGGAGGGTCGAAAATAGAGAAGGATCACTGAGGTACCCCGGGGTCGTGACACCCGTGTTTAACAAAGATAGTAAACCCTTTGGGAAAAGGAAAAGATCACTAGAGGGTATCTCGGGATTGTGATACCCGTACCCATCTAAAGAAGGTGAGCCCCCTAAGGGGTCTAGGGCTCGTCAGACGGATATGGCACACTTCAGAAGCAGTCAAATGGATTTGGTGTAGGCTCTCCTGCTCCAAGGAGAATTGAAACACCAACAGTACTGCACTATGTATTTGATAATTAGTTTAACAATACTAAGTTAAGACTAAGTTTAATAATTACTAGTGACTTGCATATGCTACTCATATACAAAATTATATACAATCCTTAATACTTATCTTGATAATTTGCATAATTTATAATTAAAGTCCTATTGTACTTTTAGCGGCATAGTATAATATTGTTGCATTCAATATATTGTTATTGTACGGAAGGGGGTGCGATAAAAATTAGGATTGAAAATGGGGTCGCAAACATTGAAAGTTTGTGTAGCACTGCAATAATTGTTTCAGTTCGATGAAAGAACCCCTAACGTGTTGTAAAGATCCCCATACCATGCAGCAGCCACCACGAACTTTCACTGTACTTTGCTGTCCCTCGGCACGTGGCCTCTGATCACACACAAAAGTATCATCAGCTCTGAACAATATGAATCGTAGATCTTCTAACCTTTCTTCTTTTTTTCCAATCTTGCAGGGTCCAAACGATATGATCACGACCCCAGCTATGGAGTTGCAACTGATGGGAGATTGAAGTCTGTCTTTGTGTGTGTGAGTCTGTTTTCTGCTGTCGAATCCGACCAACACCAAATTTATCCACGCTGTCTTCAAGGCACATCTGTCATTCTTCCCACATTGATTTTTGACGTAATTTAACACAATTTCTCTGAGAAAACTTACTACTATATTCAAAGTTGCTGTTCTCAGTCTTTTAATAGACACGATTGATCTAGAAATGTTTAGTTCTCTTAAATGAACTATGTTTCTGGTTCGGAATAGCACTCCACGTTCAAAGTCAATTCATTCCGGAGGTCTGGTCATTACGATATGAGAAAACTTTTACACTGATTGATTAAATGCAGCTAAGAGCATTGACAATGCATTATTTCATACACTATGCTATTGCCATCTAGTAAAATAACTAATTATTTTCAAATTGCAACTTCTGATTTTTGGCACCTCTGTGTGAATAAACTGAAAGGCATGAATAAATGGATCAGGTAATTTTTATGTTATTTCCATGCAAATGAGCTGTGTTTAAAGGTAGATCAGAATTAAATAATTACAAACATTTTATTCTTTATATTTCTATTAAGTCAATTAATCCGAATTTTTGATAGTTAAAACACAGAGGAAAATTTTATATAGCTTATAAACATATCTATAATTCATTAATTTAATTATCATATAGTCTTTTATACCACTTATAAAACAATTATTTTCTGTATTTCCTATAACGTAATGAATAAAATGCACGATTTAACAAAAAAAAGTTATATGTTATGGAACAAAGATTTTATTTTATTTTATTTATTAAGTTAAATAATTTCAAGTAGTTTCAAGTATTAATTATCGTCAATAAATAGAATAGGAAGCCAATTGCCATAAATAAACGGTACTTGAAACGAAATTCTGTCATTTTAAGGTAACTAGTTATACATATTAAGCGCATTAATTAAATATATTTCCCAGGTTCAATCGGTAACATTAATTGAATATTCGGTGTAAATTAAAAGTTATTAATAATAAAATATTTAACTGAAATATTCCTACATTTTCAAATAAATTACGCAGACTTATTTTAAAAAGCATTTTCTGACATTTGTTTCTTACAAAAGCTATAATTTATTAAATTTTATTCAAGAAATTAAAATAAGATTTGAATTCTATTAAATATTAAAATTCATGTGTGTGTGTGTGAGTAACAAAATTTCTTTTCTCTAAATTAATTTAGGGAGAATGTGGAATAAATTAATTACTTAACACATAAATGGAATATTACTCCCTTTAATTATACGAGGGATGTTGCCACATCACAAGATTCGCTAAAGTGGGCATTTATAAATATATATCTTGCAGTAGTTATACTTCAGTGAGCGGCATTTTCTAATTATAAACGTTTAATTTGACAACAGTTTTGAAATATAGGACGTAGTAATTAAAGTATAATTTGTTGAAAGATCTGCAAAATATTTTATTGTTTATATGTTATTTTATATTTAAACAAATGAGATATTTTAACTGTGAAAACTTTGTAAATGATTTATTTCCTTCAAATGGGGTTGAGGTTTCGTAATTACCATTACAGACCTAATATATTCCCCGTGAGCTGGTATTACTTTTGAATGTGGCACCATATAGGTGGATACCAATTGCAAAAATGTTTGACACCTGGTTTCTTCCCTAGAGTGAGGCACCTAAGTTCTCTCAATGAGAAACTGTACTAGGAATTTCAATTTTGGTGAGCGGACCCAAGCCAAATAATCACTCTAGAGATCTTTAACAAGCCGCATAATCATACAACATGGACGTTGTTAATTTTTTGCATCATGAAAATCCACTGACTTTTGCTCCGGGGTCAAACCCTCAAAATGGCGTAGTTCCAAACCAACTACGCCACCCAGCCGGCATTTCAAAATGTATTGAGGATCTTATTTATGTGAAATTTTAAATTCTCAGATAGTCATTATTAAAATGTATAAAATGGTGCAGTTTCCCGATTTGGATAAAGTAATAAAAATGCTGTAGATGAAATTTTAATTTTCTTTTTACCGAAATAATAAGCAGAATAATAGCACAGTGAAAAAAAACTCAGAACAGAAACTCAGAACTCTCAGAAACATACAAAACTCATACAGAAACTCACAGTAGAAAATAAAGATTATACGAAATTTTAAATTGCAGTTTGATGAAAGAAGTTTTTTTTTCTTAATCCAGTAAAAATTTAACCATTAAAATTTTTCGGTACATATAATGTGATACAAAAAATTTTTCTGATTTGTTTTGGCTGTGAATGCCGTACCAAGTGATTTAGAGACAGTTCAGTCGACTTCTATTCAGGAATGGGCAGCGACTGAATCGCTTGGGCAGCTATAAATCGCAGCCGAAAAGAATGAGAGAAAGAATTACGGTATTTCATTTACAGTATTTCCACCAACGAGTTGTAAACGTTATTAAATTATTAATAACTTAAAATGTAATGACACGAAAATAATTTGAAATGTATTAAAATTGCAATCTGAATTATTTTCGACTTTAGTTTGTATGAAAATTTAAGTGTACTGCTTTAATTTTTTATGAACTGTTTTGTTCATGTATTTAAGTATTTTTCAACAAAAAAAAACTCTTTGAAAGATGTACATTAAAGCATTTGATGCAAGTAAAAGTAGAAAATAATAGGGTAAAGACATATTTGAAGAGTCAGCCCTCTAGAGCACTTTTTCTTTGTATGCGTGATATCATATAAATATCTTAGCAGTAATTATATTCATTATCTACAAATTTCAGGCTAAGTAAAAAATTTAAAAATATTTCTTCAAACAGAGTGAAGTGGCGTATATCCGGAGGACAGTACCCCTATGGAACCAAAGCCTAGTAACATGACCACTAGACAAAAGTGAGCTCTACTGTCTGTTTCTGGCTTAAGATTATATCACTACAAGAGGATTGTAATGTTTTGCTTTTATTACAATGTACTTAGCTCAGAATTTTTTTTCTCGTGGTCTTTGTCGTACTTGTAGAATCCTCAACTATCTAATATACTATTCCGTATCACACAAAGTAAGATACATAAAAAAAAACATGACTTTATTTGAAATTTTAAGAAAATGTACTTAAGTACTATCTTATCAATCACCAAATCTATTAATAACTCGCCAATTTGAAAACCTAAATTTCATGTGTGTCGTACGCGCTGAATTTGCAACCAGGTGCTTCGTTTCATATAATGTCACCAATATAGGTTGAGATAGTACCTAAGTACCAAAATATTATCATTTTACTGGTTCAAAGTATAAATTATGAACTATTTTTTTTCGAAGCTAATATTTAGATACGTATACTAATTTGATAACGGAACACCACCAGCCAAAGAGTTGTAAATTTCACCAAGTGTGGTGATAACATTACAATTTGGTCACCATGATTTTAATCGTTTTGTACTGTGATTTGCTGTACTATTTACCGTTATTTTTATTGGTACCGTAAAATCTGTTGTGTAACGCAAACTCATACTTTCAAGTTGCATTTTTTTAATTTTTTGGTATATTTGCTGTGTAAAGTGTATCATCTGTTACGAAGTTAAACCTGAAATAAACTTATGCAATGCTTTTATGTTTTGAAGTCGTTTATTCGAGGTATTATCCCAGACATTAGAGAAAGTAGAATGTTTCTCTTGAATTATACTACGCTTTAAGCTGGTAAGGTATGTCATTTCTTTTAAGTAAACAGTATTTCAATATATTTAGAAGTCTACTTCCCTATACCCATTTTTTCTTTATTTTTCAATTCCTACACACTATTAGCTCACACTCTCTATATATTTATTTATTTTTTTATCTTGGTGGAATTTTCCATCGTTAATAAAATATATTTTATTGAGCTGAAATTTTATATACATGTTTATTTTGGCTGACAATACAATAATTGAATTATAATTAATAAAAATTAATTGATTAAAACTAATTATTCAACGAATTAAAAATACAGTCACATTGGCATCATTTTTGGTGACTTGTGTCAAAACTTGAAAATGTTTTCTTCTCACATTTTAAAACGCTCGTTTAAGCTGAAATTTTATATACACGATTGTTTTGGATGATAATACGGTACTTTAATGATAATTAATAAAAATTAATTACCACTTAATGTTGTGATTCTTTCATTTGTATATACATATTCATATTAATTGTAACTATTTTATAAAAAGTAGCTAAAATAAATTTTTTTTTTTTTTATCTAAGTAGGAATTGACTTAATTTTTTTTTATATTACTTGTTAAGGATATCCTTTTTATACCTGACTTACCCGTACCTGAGATTTTACGGTATAAACAATTTATTATGGTAATTCTATTAATTTCAAGTGATTAATTCCATTATTTAAGACATTTTAACCATTTCCGTATTGGACGCTATTATTGCTGTATTTGTGTATTCTTTTTTTCCTTTTCTTCTCTCCGTGGAAAATTGGATATCTCAGACATTATTGGTGAGTATCAGGATCATTTTCTTAAGAGAATTAAATTTTAATTAATTATTACGGATCTAAATGTTATCACATTTGCAGTTTTGAGCCAATTTTGATTTCTAAAGGTTCTGATTTCTTTTTCTCATTTTCAGTTCGGATTTCGCTAATAAGCGGATCTTATAATCTTGGTTATCTTTGGGTATACTTGACAATTAGAATTCATTTGCTTATGTTACATTAAAAAAAGACCTTCGCCTCCTCAGCTTTACTAAAATTTTATTAATACCTTAGAGTTATATTAAGTTCAATCAGTAGCACACACAGGAATTTGTAAGGGGTCGAAAGTTCACCATTCTTGTATCATGCTCCTTTTGATTTTGTAATTTTTAGGGAAAAAACACAGTAAAAAACTAATTATTGAATAAATAATTAGCATTAATTAATAAAATTAATAATTAATAAGAAATAGTTAAATTTTACGTACTATATACTTAGAATTATAATCAATCGGAAAAAATATGAAGGGCTTTGGGGGGTCTGGACCCCCAGCCCCCCCTCCCCTTTTATGTACGCCACTGAGTTCAATTATCATAAGAAATGTAAATATCAGTATCTATACTCCTATTAAAATTCGGATTTGTATTACTAAATTTTTGTAAATTTCGTGAACTGAATATAAAATCAATGTTGTAGTAGAGCCCAAAATAGTATAATGAAAGCAAATTTTTAAAATTGAGCAGTTAAAAGGCACAGTTATTTAAATTACGGTAAAATGAATACAACTGAGTTAAATATATATAAGTGAGTTTTTAATGAGTCCCTAATCAATGCTATAAATAACGTTGACAGTAATGTTGTTTATTCAACTCAAGTTGTTAGTATTATCAGTTAAGAACTACTTGGTACCTTACCTCGTACTAATGATTTGTATCACGCCGCACCAACTGCTAACATAAATTGATACGAAAGGGAATTTTAAAGGCAGTGTTTCTCAAACTGTGTGGGGCACCCACACCTAGGGGGTAAGATAACCCAACGAGGGAGGGCGCGAGCATAATGAAAAGTCGAAAACAAAAAATGATTTAAACAAATTATGAACTTACTAAAAGTAAGCAAATACATTCTGAAATAATAAAAAATGAAATACTCATTCACACTATAATTAGCTTATATAAGTATCAGTACTGCACAATCTGTTTTAAAATTAATTTAACATTACTAAGTTAAGGACAAGTTTAATAATTACCAGTGACCCCATGGATATATAAAATCATATGCCAGCATTATCGCTTATCTGGATATAATTTGTACGGTTTATATAATTAGTCCCTTAAATGGCAATTAAAAATTACGCGATTCTTTACCTAATGCCACGCACGTAAGCATATGTGATGTATTGAGTGGGGTAGAAAAGAAATAAATAATCAAATCGTCTGAAACAATTAAATCCTTTCAAAAACACTGTCAAGGTCATTTTATTGCTTTCCAAAGCCTTCGGAATAATTTTATGGATAGCAGTGCCCAGAATAGATAGTACTTCGGAAAGACGTATATATATATATATATATACGTCTGGGGCAATTAATACACTGGCTGAGTGAGACGTTTATATACGTCGGAAGGACTTAAGAGATTAAAGTCATATTGTGGGTTTAGCGTCAAAGTATAATATTATTAAATGTAATACATCATTATTGTATGGGGGGGAGTGATGCAAATTATGATTGAATATTGGGTCGCAAACGTTGAAAGTTTGTAGAAGCACTGATTAAAGGAGTTTATTAATATTATCACGTAGATTAAATAAATGTGTTCATTCGATACTTAAATTAAATGAAAAAAAATTCTCCAATATCACAACTTAAGACTTTATTCCGCAAACTGAATATTTTCTTTCCTTATATATTGCCATCGAAAGTTCCACAATTTTCCATAATAATAATAACAGTTAACTTTTATAAATACAAATACAATTACAATTAATAAAAATAAGCACAAGACTCAAAAATTAAAGTCAATAATAAATAAAACAAAATAAGTTATTTTCGGCAAGTCACCCGCAGCCAAGAACGTATGTCCGAGCAGTAGATCCTGTCCATGGCAACCGAAATGAACTATTTTTGTAACATTATCATATCGATCCAAACTTGTTTTTTTTTTTTTTTACTTTTGATTTTTCAAACTTGATTTTTCCCTTTTCCAAAGTATTTGGTTTGCACACTTTATGCTTCTTAGAAACTCTCCCATGTCCTTACAGTAATTACTGTGCTTACTCAACATGTGCTTTAATTACCTCTTTGTATGTTTTGTGCAGAGTTTATTTAAAAGAGATCCCTGTATATCTGTTCGTAATTCTCGTACTTCTACGCTAACATCCATGCCATTATATATATAACAAGTCGAAAAACTAGTAGAAATTTGAATTAGTATTGTATGTGGGAGACGTATTTTGAATCCACTCTTTTGATGAAACTAAATACTTTTAAAAATATCTGGTGTTTTTCATCTGTAGTGTTGAGTCACTGAAAAAATGATCTCAATATTAATTACGAACTTTGGAATGTGTGTTGTTCTAATTTTTCTGAGTGGCAACATAAAAAATAACACTTTTCAGTTAATTTTCACTTTACATATATATAAACACACACATATATAAAAATACTGTCAATATCATTTCTTTTGTTATTTTGTGTATTCCCTTCAAATGTCAATACTTCACGAAAGAAAACTTTGTGGCTATAAAGCTAAAGGTAAAGCTATGTACATACCACATACTATTCAATTGAACTAGATAGCCTAACAAAATTCTTGAACAAAGGCATCTAATGCTAGTGTGTGTGTGTGTGAAAAAGGATTCATAAGACACGTTCTTTGCTAATGGAACGGAAGGAATGTTCGTGATTAGATAAGGCATGTTTTAGATAAGACAAGTAGTCACTTTCTTTTCTAGTAAGAAACAACGAAGTTTTTTCAGAAAGAGCAGAGTGAAGAAAATAAATTATTTACATGAAATATAATAAAGAATGGATAGAAAAGAATATAATCCCAAAGTGTATATAAATAACAAGAATTAACGTATAATAATAATAAATGTATGCATAAAGATCTATAGATTTTTATAGAATGGTAATTTGTTATTTGAAAGTTTAAAGAAAAAAAAAACACTTAATTTTAGTAAAAGTTTAGTTTAATGAATATAGTTTTAATTATTGTTTCCTTTAGTTCTGCATTGTCCTTATTCTAAAATAAAAATCTTAGTAACAATTTTAATATAATTTTATACGAAGCATTGTGAAAGGTTGATTGGAAAATCATTGTTTTTAACACTCCTTAATTGTAATTTCAATATTTTTATTTTCAATTATATTCATTAATTGACATTAACCACTTATAAGACCATTTTTATACAATAAAATATTTTTTGAAGGGATTTATAAAAAGAAATTCATTTATTGCTTCTTACTTAATTTTAATTTGATTTTTAAGACATTTTTTTGGGCGGGACGTATGTTTCTCATCACCACCTTTGAGCTATTCAAAGGTACGACATCTTATAATTTGCATTTTTTCATATTGTATTACATGATACATATAAAATATAAACTGCATAAATACTAAAGTATACAAAAGGAATTAGTAAGTAAATAAATTTTGTAATAAAAAAATTGTGAATTTATACATATTACTTTCCATGAAATTTTCGGACATAAATCAATACATAGTGAAACATTGCAAGCTATACAAACATATCTTGTTCTCTTTTCATATGTTTTGGTAGAACACAAATGACACCATCTATATGTTTTATAATGTGGACAAATTGTCACCACCTTAAGTTAATCATACCTCATCTCAAACAGTTTTCTTGCTGCTCAATAAACTTTATCGTCCTTTGCACCTACGACTTGAAAATCTAGAAATTAGTTGTTGTGAAAGGCAAAATACAGTAGCAATATTCAAAGATGGGGGAATAGCTTTGTATCGATATTTAAAATCTAATTAAGTTTGTAGGAAGCATACTTACCTGCCTTATAAAAGGTTAATTGAATTTAAAATTTGTACCTCAATAAATGTTTCTCAAACTGCGGAGTGCGCCAACCTAAGGAGGCGCAACCTATCGAAAAGTCGAAAACAAATGATTATTTTAAAACATTATTAATTTACTGAAAAGAAACAAAACAAAAAACATTGTGGCGTAATAAAAAATACACTTATAAATGTATTAGTACTGTACACACACACAATGTATTTGATAACTAATTTAACAATACTATAAGTTGAAAACAAGTTTGACAATCACACAAGTGACCACATCATATATAAAATTATATACAAAATTGAATATTTATATTGATATTTTGCCAAGTATATAATTAAAGTCGTATTCTGGCGTTAGGGACAAAATATATTGATATTGTATTCAGTGCATTGATTTTGTATGGAAGGGGGAGTGATGAAAATTATGATTAAATATTGGGTAAATATTGATAGTTTGAGAAGCACTGGCCTATATAAGAGAAAATCACTAATGGTTTTTAAATAACCATTAGTGATTTTCACTTATAGACACACAAAAATAATTTTTATTTATTCTTCATTATTATTCTGGATTCTGAACTAAGCAATTTCCAACAGGGAACACTTAATATAAAATTGTTTTAGTATTACTCACTGAATTCAAACAATATACTTTAATTTAGACTACTGAGGCAGCGTTTCTCAAACTGTGGGGTGCGCCCCCTTGGGGGGGGCGTAACAACTCTACAAGGGTGTCGCGAGCATATTCAAAAGTCGAAAACAAAAGATTATTTTAAAAAAATGATTGATTTATTGAAAGTATTTAAACAACATACATTCTGATATAATCAAAAATAAAACACATATTTACACTGATATATTACATTTACAAATGTATGAGTGCTAAAACACACACACACACAATGCATTTTATAATTTAACAATACTTAGTTAAGAACAAGTTTAATAATTACCAGTGACCCCATGGGATTGTCATACATAAAATTATATTAAAAAATTAACACTTATCTTGATCATTTGTACGATTTATAATAAATCCCTTAACTGCCGATTAAAAGTTACATGATTCGCTTCTCAATGCTAACCGTTTTCCCCGTAGGTGCGCGTATGTGATATATTGAGGGAGGAATGAAGAAGCAAAAATAATCTGAAATAAGTAAATTCTTCGCAAACATTGTAAAGGACATTTTGTAGCATTCCAAAGCCTTCGGAATAATTTTATGAAGAAAAGATCATAAGACTTCAGAAAGACGTATATATACGTGCGGGGAAATTAACGCTTTAGCTGAGTGAGACGTTTATATACGCCCGTGGCACTTATGAGGTTAAGGTCGTATTGCATAGTTTTAGCATCGAAGTATAGTATTATTGAATTCAATACAGTGCTATTTTATGAGGGGGGAGGCGATGAAAATTATGATTAAATTTGGGTCGCGAACATTGAAACTTTGAGAAGCACTGCATTAATGAAAAAATAGTTTTAAAAACATTTTCTTGACGCGAAAATTTCTAATCCAAAGCTTATTAATATTATGGAAACAAATTTTAATTAACATGTTTTAATATAAAATTATTTCTCCTATGACTCCTAGTAAAGTTAATATTAATTAAATTTAAAATCGTTTTCCACTCTAGACATTAAAATATGCATGCAGATTTCTACTTCATTTCAGGTGTGTGTGTGTGAAATGTTAATAAAGCATTCCTAATTTAGAAATGCTAATCTTATTGAAATTAAATAAAAGATTCACGATATCGAATTGAAAGAACGAAATTTCTTCACTTACTTCAAAGGTCATCCCACATAGAATGTGGGTAGACGAGTATTAATTAAATTTAAATCTATTAGAATTTCTAATTTTACATTGCGTAATTAACATGTTATGTTTAACGCTTTTGATAATTAATGAACGATGAAATAATTGAGAAACAGAAACAAAAAAAAACTGTTATATTATATCTCTAAATTATCTCAGTTTGGTTAAACTTCTTGGAATTTTTGAAAACATCTCAATTTAATTGATTTTAAAATAAATTAAAAATGCGTATTTAAAAACATAAATGTATTAATTTTTTTAATTATTTTTTCAGTTTTGATCATATATTAAAAAAATTTTAACATATGATTGAAACTGAAAAATAAATTCAGGAATTTGATAATAATAAATTTAAGGAATAATTAATTTAATATATACTTATTTAGATGTGCAGCCACCCTTCTGGTAGAGAGGTTAGTGACGCTGATTGCTTTGCCGTTAGGCCTCTGTTCGAATCAAAGAGAAGGCAAGGATGTTTGTAAATGTATGGTGCCTTTTCGGTATGGAGGCACTCTAAATAGCCGTCGAGTCGCAAGTTCTCTCGTGAGGATGGTGGAAAGGAAAGAGAGGTGAGAAGCCCTTGACCCCCCTCAGGATGTTCTCCCTCAAAATTGGGGTTGAACCGAGACAAATCACATATCATCTGCATTGTGCTTAAAGCTACGGATAACGACAGGTATATAACTAGCCAAATGGCCACTATGAATTTCGTGGACCTTGATTTGATGTTTATGTCGATAAGGTGGCATAAGTAGCAACAACACAACAGGAATTCGATGTGGCAGCTATTTTATTAGCATTCACCTATATTTGTCTGCATAACTGAAAGGAACAGAAAATAGTGCGAGAATAAGGTTCTATAAAGATTAAAAAATTATAAACATAATTATAAACATAAACATAAAACAAAAATTATAATTATAACAAACATAAATAATACTATGAATTAGTTTCAATGTAACTTACCAAGTAAGCAAAATATAATCTACGTATAAAAGTTAAAAAATATATATATATATATATATATATATAACTATTTATATTTATATGCATCTATATATAAGTAAGTATAAATGAATGTAACACTTTCAGTACTTGTTTACTTCAAACTTGACTTATTCGGTTCCACGCCCCAAACTAATTTTTGATTTGCTATGCTCCATTCTTAATTTTTTTGTTCCAATGTGTTGTGTGTGTGTGTTTTGTTTTACCTTTTTGAGTAAATTGGATTTTTGTTCAGTGAATGAATATATATTTTTATCAGCTTTTATATCGGAATCGTTCTGAATCATATTATCATCAAATAAGTTAAATGGTTTATTGAAGATGAATAATTTTTATATCTGTGTTTTACACAACCAATATACACATCACAGTTTACAACCTCTTTTTTGTTGATTATCACTAAAAAAAGTTTGACAAGTGTTCATCAAATTAGGTATGTATATGTTATAGTTAAAGTCTGAAATCCGTCATTTTATAGAATAGCTAGGTATTTCATGAAATAACTTGACAGGTCAGGTAGAATGTATAAAAATATTGAATTCTACGATTTAACTAGGTATTCAATAGAAGAGAAAAATAACTTGATCGTTAAAGTATGAAATATAGCTCTGCAAAAGGAAAGAATTTTTCCGATTAGGCCAAGAAATGGACGAATAAAGCAATTGTACTCTAGATCTCAGTTAAGTATATCTGAGCAATAATTAATTTATATTGAAGATGTTTCCAATACTGACACAACACTTCGATCTGTTGCAACAGCTCAAGTTTGTGGTACTGGACAAAAATTTATAAAGAACGCGAGTAAAAAAATGTGTAATAGTAAAAGGTGCTTGCTTAAAAAATAATATGCAATGCAATTCAAAGTGTCATCGCAGATGTATTTGATCAAATAAATAATGAAAAGTTGAAGTAAAGGTATTTCGTAAAAGTTAAACTAATATTCTCTTATATTATTGTTTGAAAAATTTTACGCAATGTTTTTATGAACCAACAGTTTTCTTCTCAGCGTGTATTTTTTTGATAATATTTAAATTTGACAATTTCTGCAACAAGTTCTTTTTTTCCATTTCTGTTTCATTATTGTTAACAATATGACCAATAGTAAATTATATCAACTGCTTTTCCGTATTATTTGTAAATTAATTTATAGCAAAAGGGATAAAGTGTATTTTTTCTAGAAATTTTAGCTATTTATGATCAATTAATTTATAAAATAACTTTGAAGTTATTTATTTTTTACGTTGACGGTCTATGATTGATTAGGTAAAGAATGAAATTTTTCATTTATTATATACTTTAACTGGCTTGACTCGTTATTTCATGAAATACCTAGTTATTCTATGAAATAACTGAATTATACACATTAAACGTTAAGAGTATTTTTTTAAAATAAAGTAATGTACAAAAACATTATAAATACTTTTATTAGGAATCAATGCCAATAAATACTAGTATTTATTTAACAATATTCTAAAACAATTATTTAAATTTTACAAAAATTACAATTGTAAGTGAAATCTTAGCAATATTTTTGAAAAAGTTCAAAGCAATTATAGAAGAAAGTAATAAACTTATATCACTTAAAGTATTACTAAAACAAATTAAATGTATTTATCAAGAGAATGAACTAAAATTTTAATGATTTATTAAAATTTAAAACTTTTAGAGCTCATCGAGTAAATATTATAAGAAATTTGACATTCCTTGAGACCTTTATTTAAATAACAGGCCATAACACAAAAAATATTCATACAGTAAAAAATATTTTATACATTCTCTAGAAAATAACGTAAATATCCAAAAGTTTCACAGAATGCATTTATACATTTTGAGTTATCAGATTTGTCATGATAGATTTTGAAAAGATTAAATGCCCACTTCCGGTTAATCAAAGATTCACTTCCGTTTTTTCCAATTATTATTTTCATTATTTTTAAAATTGATTGTAACTTGGCCTCCAAGTGGTGTAGAAACAAACAAAAAAATGTGTTTTGAATGAATTGGATCAGTTCAACGTGTTCGAGAATCCTTAAGGGTAACATATAAATGCATCGTGTGACTTTGCATAAAAATCCCAAACAACAGCTACAGATCACATACAGGATCGTATATACACATAAAGTTTAGAAAAGATAAAAAGCTAAACGGATGGAAAAAATAAAATGAGATAAAAGGGTATAAGGTTCCCTTTTTCATTTATTTAGCTTACGTAATGTACAATCATACCAAAGGCTGTGGATAGCCTAGTGGCTAGAGCATCGGACTCCAGAGCGGAAGGCTTGGGTTCGATGTCCGATGCCACCAAATACACTCCAAGTACACACGAAGTACATGCTCGCTAAATTAGTGAGTTCGAAAGTCTTGTGGGCTGAATCGCGAGTGCAGGGGACTGGAGCATATTTCTCTACCCTTCAGTTCCATGCCTAAATTAGGGAGGTGGAAAAAGGTGGTGTCGCCATCTATTCCCTCTTCGGGGAATTTCGCTGAGCTAATTCGTACTGTCACCTGTATGGTGCTCAAGGCCAACGACAGGCGTTCTTCTAGCTCCTGGCCACGATAAATTTCGTGGTCATCGATTTGACTACGTCATACAGGTGACCTTAACTACAACAACATTCATACAGGTAATATGGCTTAGACTATTATTAGTCACTGACGAGTTTGTCATACTCGTTCCAGATACTTGAAAAGTTCTGGTTTTATTGTGGCGAGCCCCCTCTTCCGTTCACATGAGGATTGATCCCTAAGAAAACACTTTTATTTATAAATTTTTCAAAATATATAAATTTTTACTGAAGTTAATTTGAAGCCAGTCACAGTTTTAGACTACACCAGCTTTTCCCAAACTTTCGACATATGTGTACATCTTTTATAATTTCTTAACGCTGAATACCTCTCGTCAAAAGAAATTGACACATATTAATAACGGTCAAAATATATTTGCTTTTTTTGTGGCATACACGGAATTATAAAAAGAAATAAAATTATTCTTAATAAAATATTATATCTAACAATTATTTGGATTAATGAGAAGGAGGAAACTGTTTGTACTGAGATAGTAGATCGACATAATTTGGTTCCCTGGTTGTTAAATTTAATCTGAGATAAGGTTCCCAGTCCAATAGTATGTTTCTTTTTTCGACTTAATGTTTACAAATGTTGAAACAGCAATTTCATGTAAATATGAAGTTGGAAGGCAAGATGTATTTCACATATGCTTCTGTTAAAACTGGATAAAAAAATTGTTCTTGTAACCAGAATGATGTTAATGTACTCTCCTTATATTTATTTATCAAGAATCCGTCTAAAGCCAATGCCAACTATTGCTTTCCCTGCGTATGCAACAAATCTTCTGTCATAGAAGTTGTGCTAATTTTAAACGGATATCTTGTCCATTCAATATATTTTAGTTTAAATCATGGAAATAGTTAAATTGCACAAACACTAAATATACACAGCTCCTGGAGAAACTATCAACGAAGTAAATTGTCTCTGTAGCAAAGTATGATATATTCTCACCATATCACACCGAATCATCTCACGCGTCAGAAGACTGTTTTGACTTCACTCAAGAGAACGTAGAATTAGGCACAGCTAAGGATGGAGAAAAGCCCTTGGCTATATGATAGTTTATCACTCTTCCACGCAAAAGTCTTAGGTTTCGAATCCCGGGCTGGGAAAGGTCGGTTCAGCCTTCATCTCTGCGGTGCGTCGATAAATGAGTACCAAGCTTGCTTGGGAACTAAACACTGGGATTTTTCGCGTCGGACTGACCACTTGACTAAAACATCCGCACGTGCATCCCAGCATCTAAGGTCACGTAAACTGAGATAGACACAGTAGGCTTCGACCTTCATTGACTGTTGCGCCACCGAGTTCAGTTAAGCACGGTCTAGTATATATCCCCACAAAACTCTCTTCTTATACCCCTGGAAGTAAGCGTAACACACTTTGGGAAACACTGCCTTATGCTACTTAGTATGAGAACAGACACTTATCATTAAATGCATATAATTAGTACTATTCCTTGAATCTGAACCATGAGTTTCTAATTTTTTTCCAAATACTCTAATAATTAAATGCAAGTTTATACAGTAATGTAACATCAACACGCTATATTTCCTTTCTCGAATTCAATTCACTTAACCTTAAATAGTAGTTATGTGTGCCTGGCATAAAAAAAAAACGGGGGGGGGGGGGGGGTTATACCAGAGCCCAGGGGGGGCGATCATATTAATAAACCGAAACAAAAGATTATTTTAATTAAATTATTAATTTACTGAAAGTAAACGAACCCAATACATTCGTACATAATAAAACATAAACTACACCTTTACACTGATATAATACGCTTATAAATGTATCAGTACTGCGCAATGTATTTTATAATTAATTTAACAGTATTAAGTTATAAAGAAGTTTAATAATTACCAGTGACCCTCTGAACTTGTCATACATAAAATTACATACAAAAATTAACACTCATCTCTATCATTTGTACGGTTTATAATTAATTTCTCAACTGCCGATTGAAAGTTACGCGATTCGCTCCCCAATGTCATAGTTTTCCATGTACGATCGCATATAGGATGTATTGGGGTGGGGAGGAATAAATAAGCAAATCCTCTGAAATTAGTACTTCCTTCGCAAAAGCTCTCATGATCTTTTCAATGCATTCCAAAACCTTCGGAATAATTCTTATGAATGACAGTGCACAGTAAAGATCGTACTTCGGAAAGACGTATATATACGTCGGGGGCAATTAACACTTTGGCTGAGTGAGATGTTTATATAATACGCTGGTATTTAAGGGGTTAAAGTAGTGTTGTACCCTTAGTATTTAAAATATTATTTAAATACCTAAAAGTATAGTATTATTGAATTCGATATAATTCGATTATTGAATGTGCAGGATGACGGAGAGGGGGCAAGATGAAAATTATAATTGAATATTGGGTAGCAAATATTGAAAGTTTCAGAACTGCTATAGGTTTATTTAATTTTAAATCGTTGCGTGGATTCATTTTCATATTGCCTTTAAGATTTAAGAATTATAATAAGTAGCATGTGTATTTTTTATTAAATTTAAACTAGAAAAACTAAACCTATGAATTAGATGACCTTTAATATCGACCTTTACATACTATTCTTCTTTAAAAAAAGATCTTGTACTTCTCTCTCTCTCTCTTTCTCCAAGATTTAACTCCATTTCCTTCTGAAATTGAAATACTCATTGTTCAGCTATGCGTAAACTAAAGAAGGCTTATAAAACTCCTTTATCTTACTAAATCCCTTAATGCTGATCTAAGCAACAGTTTTGGAGTTTAAAATGATTTTCAAATCTACGTCCTTTCGGAGAATTGCATAAATCTGCATCTCAAGTTACTTAAATTTAGCTCCATAGCAAGAACGCTTTATTCAGATTTCAATAACGTAGGGTTTATAAATGGCATAGAAATATAATTCTTTAATTGTATACAAAAACAATTCTTAAGATACATCATAAATATGAGAAAAATTTAAACTATGTGTACCGTAAGTATCATCTATGTTGGATGAATAATTTCTTTTTTTTTAGAAAGTAGAAAATTGTTTTAAATAGATAAATGTAACAAGTAAAATATAAATTATTTAAAAGTAATACTATTGTCAAATAATAACCATAAATTTTAATGTGTTATTAATATTAATTAAAATGTATTTATTAATATTCTAAACATTAGCTTGGATATAAAAGTCTGTCTAAATGTGAGGAATAAATATTAAGTCAATCGCATCGACCGGTCAAACACCAAGACATTTTAAAGTGACCACTCATTTGGGATCGAGACTTGGTGTAATAGCAGTACTTCCTTAGGGTATTCACCCCTCAATGTAATTCCGCCAAATGGTCAGTCAAATAAGAGAAATCAGCATTCGAAATTCATGCTTAGCTTTTATACAATTAAATTTTAATTTTCCGCGACGTTTTCGTAGCTTGATTGGTAAAACGTCTAATTACTATGGGCGAGATCAGGGTTCGATTCCACGTGATCAACTTTTTCCCTTCAATTGATTTAATAATTTTTTTAAGTTAAATAAATTTATTTATGAAAGGTTTATTAAGTATTAAATGATATTTTTTTATAATCATTTTCTTTTTTATAAAGTAAAAGAATTACTATAATTATATAAATAATTATATTAAATTTTATAAATATATTTTATATTGATAAATAATATTTATAATAAAATATATAAGAAATATATTAAATGATATTTTACAAAAAATATTAGTTACAAATAGTTTATAATGTGAAATACAATATACTATAAATAAAATATTATATATAATATAAAATAATTTTTAAAATATATTATTATTATTAAAATAATTATTTTATAGTTATTATAATAAAAACTATGCCGTTTTTATATATTATTAATTTAATTATTTTATAATTTTATTAAGTATTTAAAAAGTCCTTTACAAATGAATTTATTTAATTTCAAAAAGTTTATTTAAATAATTTTAATAAATTTATTTAAATAATTTATATAGTAAATTAATAATAATTTCAATAGTAAATCATAATTTTAATAATAAACAATAATTTTAACAATAAATTAATAATACTTTTAATAATAAATTAATTATAATTTTAATAGTAACTTAATAATAATTTTAATAATAAATTAATAATAATTTTAATAATAAATTAATAATAATTTTAATAGTAAATTAATAATAATTTTAATAATAAATTAATAATATTTTTAATAATAAATTAGTAATATTTTTATAAATAATAATGCTTAATAATAATTAAATATAATAAATTTTAATCAAGTAATTTATTATAATAAATAGCAATTAATTAGTTAATTTTAATGAATAATAATTATTTTACTAATTTTAATTATTAATGATTATTTTACTAATTTTAATTATCAATAATTACTTTACTATTTTTAATTATTAATAATTACTTTACTAATTTTAATTATCAATAATTACTTTAATATTTTTAATTATTAATAATTACTTTACTAATTTTAATTATTAATAATTGCTTTACTAATTTTAATTATTAATAATTTTTCTTTAACAATTATTTCAAATACTTTAATTAATAATAATTTTGAATAATTTTACTAATAAATAATTTAAGTTACATATTTTAATTTTTTTTACTTTATAAAATAAAAAAGAATTACAAAAAAATATCATTTAATAAATCTTTTTTAAATAAAGTTATTTAATTTTAAAAAATAATTAAATGAATTGAAGAAAAAAAGTTGATTGCGAGGAATCGAACTCTGACCTTGCGCATAGTAAGCAGACGATTTACCAATCAAGCTACGAACTCGTTGCGGAAAATTATAACTTAATTGTATAAAAGCTAAGCATGAATTTCGAAGGCTAATTTCTCCGAATTGACTGGCCATTCAGCGGAATTACATTAAGGGGTGAACACCTTAAAGGAGTACTACTATTACCCCAAGTCTCGATCCCAAATAAATTTACTTAGTCATGCCCTCCCCTTGTAAGAAATAAAACGCGCATACTTAAAGAAACATATTTATAGACTGGATTTACATTGAGACTAGAGAATCGGCTTTTCACAATTAAGGCTACTGTTTTTACTAAAGCAAAAAATTGGATGAATGTGTAAATATATATGTACCATCATTTTAAGCGGACGATGATCCTTAACACGTTCATTGCCATTGTAGGGTAACAAAGTGATCACTGTGATGCCTGCCGTGAAAATGAATTTTATTACAAATGCTGACCGAAAGGGAGAATAAATTTTGATGATTACATCTTCTCGTTACAGCACGGAATCGGCTGTTGTGACATCTTCCTACATCCCGCGCTTCCACGGGATTGAGTTCGCGAGTTCATGTCATGCCCCCCGATAGAGAGGGAATCGGAATTGAACAAATGTTAGTAAATACGTCGTTTTCAGAATCATCAACTCAATGTATGTTCACTGCTCACTGTATTGAATACGTCCAAGCTTCACGTTATAGCAGTCACTCCTAATTATTCAAACATTCTACTGGATAATATTTTACTTGTGTTTTTGTTGTAAAAAAAAGTAATCTAACATATTTTAAATGAGGGGTACAATGTCGGAAGGAAGAGTAAGGAAATAAAACATATAATTTTAATACAGAATGACCACACCTACGATACTGGGTGGGCCGCAATACCTTAAAATCTTTAGAAGTAGCCCGTACACAGGAAAAGTCAGTCAGCTCCTGGTCTATAGGGTACAAGAAAAAATATGAATCCATGAAATGTAAAAACGCTTGCATAATGGTAGGAATTACAGTTATAGATATTTCAAACAAGTAATTAATTATTTTGCAATTTACATTTTTCACTTAATTTCATTAAAATGTTTATTTTCAGGGATGAAGCTTTTTAGTTTCAGTTATCATTTAAAATGAGTACTAACACCGTATTTATTCGAATTTAAGCAGCGCTTTTCCCCCAATGTTAATGCTAATGGAAATAGGGGGTGGCTCAGAATCAAAGGCGGGGAAATCATACATGATACCGACGGTTAAACCTATTATAGGCTCATGCATGCATATATATCTTAAATGCTGGTAAAACAAAATAATTATTCATTTGCTATTAATTCTCTTTTTAAATTTAACTTCAATTTTGTAAATATCGGATATCGTATAAATATATTTCAAACTAATTTTTTTTTTTTATTTTTTCACAAAAATATGTTGAAAAGTTGAGGTGCGGTTTAGATTCAAATAAATACGGTACATTTGTATACATATTTATTGCCTGTTAAATAGATATTTAATTTTGATTGCATATTATGCCTTTTATCAAATCTGTCTGTTTTCATAAATGATACGTAATTTTGTATATTCGTATTTTATAGAAGAAATGTATGACTAATAATTTAGTATTTGTATGCGATGTTCATGTATATTTTAAAGTGGTTCAGATATAATTTTAGTGCTTGAATCCAAAAGCTGTAAAATATGCTAATTTATTTAACTGCAATGTTGGAGAATCTTTTTTTCTGTTGGATTTATGATTAATTTTGGAAAATATTGAATAAAAAATTTATCCATATATTCTAGTCCGAGTAATCCATAAAATCTTAGAATGATTTTGAGACAGTTTTACGTCCCTGTAAAAAGGATAATAATGCTCATATAAAACTCTTCTCACTATATAAATATATAAAAATAGGGTGAAAGAAAGAGAGAATATTGGGGATTGAGAGAGAGAGAAAGATTAAGGTATCCAACTAAATTCGGAACCATGATTATAAAAAGGCACATAAATGGATAATTTTCATGATATTTAGTGTCACTTAAATTAGAATAAATGCATAAAATTGTTTTTAGGACATTTTGACAAAGACAAAATGTATTTAAATAAAATATTTTAGCAAAAAATTAACTTAGAATAACCTTTTTTCAAAATGCACTCCTTTTGTGAATAATATAATAACAATATATATAATAATATTATAATAATATTTTGCCTGTATATAGCTCAGACCTCTGTACAGAGGCTAAACTATGATATTTGAAAAATTCACTTTATTTTCAGAGTTACAACCATTTGAAATAATTATCGGTGTTTTTTCCTCAAAATTTCTCCCCTCTGTTGTCGTAAAACATGGATAAACCCACTTCTAAGTTATATATTTCAAAAATTCTAGTTGAGCCCCTGTACAGAGGTCTGAGCTATATACAGGCAAAATATTATTATAATAGAAGCATTTTTCACAAAAGGAGAAAAAATATGTCAAAATATTGTACCTAAATAATTTTTTAATTGTAATACTATTCTTTAAACAATTTTTATGTTTTCTAATCTGAGTGATACTAAATATCATAAATATTATCCGTTTATATGCATTTGCAGAATCACGGTTCCAAACGTAGTCGGACACGTTAAATTATTACGTTAAAAGAATAGGTAAAAGAAAGAGGATATTTTACAGTGAAATATGAAGAATTCCTCCCCACCCCTATTTTATTCGTTAAAATTAATTTCAATTTTGGTAATCCATTGTCACTACTACTGCTTTATTGTTATGGAATCTTAGAAATAATTACATCTAGGAAGTGCTAAAGTAGGATTTTACGTTTCTCCAGGAATTAAATTGTACCTACATAAAATAGTTAATAAATATAAAAAGAGTTTTTTTGAAAACATAATTAAATATTGGTTGAAGTTGTCCTTATTTCACATACTTTAATCGAAGACCTAACTTAAAATTTTTTTACACTGAAGAAAATTACAAAGCATGTGTTCAAAATATAGGTACTATTATAAAATATCATGTTTTTAAGTATTAATTAAGAAAAAAGTTAAGATTAAAAACTAAATTCTCTCTCTCTTTTTTTTTTTTTTTTTTTTGTAATTTAAAACATGTTTTAGGCCAATAAATGGACCATTAAAGAAACCAATCTTCTTAAATAATGATTATATTTACAGATTATAAAAATTCATTTTACAGAAAATAAAATGTTTCCTTAAGAGCATGGACTTTGAGAATTAAGCATTTAATTTACTTTGAAAATCAAGAATTTTCTTCTAAAATGCCATGATCATACACATATACTTAGCATATTTATTCACGGTCTGTTTAGTTGTTAAACGATTAAACTGTAAAATCATGACTCGTATACATGTTTTCCTAATTAGCAAATAAGTGATTTTCGTTGCACCAAGAAATACGAATAAAACTAATCAAAATATGTTTGCATGATGCAGTATAAAAACAAACAACAATTATTGCAGATAATTTAACATCTATGACAAAGTAAAATATAACAAAAAAAACCAAAATTTAACCATCTTCACCCTGAACTCACATTATAAAATCAATTTATTGTTGAACAAAAGCACTACACACAATTAAATCTACACAACAAAAATTAACAACAACATTTGCAACCATTACTGTTAAAAAAAACTTTGAATCAAAAGTAACAGCTCAACAAAATGTGTTTAGTTATTTATTTTTAGAATTTTCTTTGTTACATGGCATACACATTTTCGATACATATACATATGAAACCAGATTCTCTATGTTGCAAGAGTTCCGCATTGATTTTGGTAAAGAAGCAAAAAGTATGAGTGTAGATAAGAAATGAACTGAAATTATTATTTAAAAAAATGTCCTTAAGACAAGCCTAAAAATTATTTTTCTACCCAATATCATGCTTTTTCGAAGCATCTTCTCTACTTCAGATAGCTTTTTTTTTTCAATTGCCATAAAAAGATGATGGCTGTTTAGGAAACCATTTCAGAAAAAAATACTTCTACGTGGATATCGTCGGCGAATCGCCGTTTTCTTAAGGCCTCTTTGAGAGATGCGAAGAGAAGAAAAATTCTCAAGGAGACAAATCAGGGCCGATATATATAAGAGAATGCTCTATTTCTATGGAATTTTCTCAATTTTTTTATATATAAATCATGTTTCTGTTGTGAAGGTGTTTTCTTTTCAATCCATGAACGTTTCATTTAGTTCACAACTAAACTAAACTCGGTGGCGCAACGGCCCATGAGCTTCAAGGCCTACTGTGCCCATCTAAGTATTCGTGACATTCGGCTCTGAGGTGCATGAGCAGATGTTCCGATCAGGTTATCAATCTGACTCGAAACCCCCAGTATTTAGTTCCCAAGCAAGCTTGGTACGCATTTATTCTCCCACTGAAGGGATGAAATAATGAGTCGACCTTTCCCAGTCCGGGATTTGAACCCCGGACCAGTGGTGTGGAAGCGCAATGCACTACCACTCAGCCACCGGGCTTCATTTAGTTCAAAAGTTGGCAATGATACATAACCCTTCTTGTGTCCCTGTCTTTTGTTTAGTGTGATACTGATGAAGGAATAGAAGCCATGCCTTACATTGCCCACTTGTTTTTGTCCTCCAATGAAAGATTTGGCCCAATGACGGAGTTGAGTTTTCGGCAATGCCTGATTTCATTTATTCTAACAATCGGACTAAAAGCTCACTTGATTTTACACATCCAACTGCTAAACATTTTATAATTATGTATTTCACCTCAGCAGCATGTAATTAATTCATTCTCATTAATGCTACAAACAAGAAGAAGGGGTTCTGGAGTGAAAATAGCCCTTTTTTCGACGCTCCTAACACCCCACTCAATCACATACAAAAGTGCTTTCATTATAACACTCGCCAGAGCAAGTAGCTTGACATTTCCAGTTCTTTTTTTATCCACCATCGATTCTGGCATTCTAAGCAAAAATTATCTAATTATAAATTCTTAAGTATTTGAAAAATTGCTTAGTTATTTATTCGTAGGGGTGTTAAAAATAATTTCAATGACCCTCGAGTTTAAAAGCAATATTTTAAAAGTAAAAGAAAAGCTGAAGTTTCTCAGAATAAACCGACAAATGCAATTTTAAGACTTTGTTTAGTATAATAAATAGGAATTCAAATTTTAATATGTAGTAATTTTTCCAATGCTAAAAGAATAATTGGCTATGAAAAGGATGTCATGACATTTTAAATTACAAGGGTGTTTTTTTTTTTAAATCATTCTTATCCAAGAGTATATATACCGGACCGTTTTAATTAAATTGTTTGTTTAAACATGAAAAAACCTATTAGGAGTTTTCTGCATCGAGATGAAGGAGATTTTCAAAAATAGCGTTTAATATTTCTTTTTCATAAATTTGCTCAATAAAAAATTAAATGCGAGTACTTGAAAATCAAAATTAAATTTAATTTTGATACTCAACATTTCAAGACTTCTTAAATCTGAACGTGTATTCATGAGTTTATTTTAAAAATAAAATGTTTTTATATTAGTTTTTTTTTACCTAAGGCTAAAAATAAAATTAAGTTCACTTTAGAAATATTTCAGGTGTAATAATCATATATTTTACTATTTCGCTTAACACCGCATTCTTTTAAACAGACTTAGCTTCTAAGCTAAAGGCATCAGAAGTCAAGAATAATATTATAATAAAGATAACGATCGTTTTTAAGTTTTAATTTGTGTAATCTTAATTGTAGGTGTTGTTACTTTTCTTTCTTTCTTGTTTAAAGCCATTTAAGTTTCACCAAAGGTTATTTACGATTGAATTTCTACACAAAACTTTATTTTTAAACGAAGATAAAAGCAATGTAATTTAAGAATTTAATGTATTCAAACAACTTGTAATTGTCTAAAAATTTTATTTTGGTGTTCGTGCTGTGCAATTAAGTACTATTAGGAAAAATGTGCGTGTTCTGTGTAAACTCTATGCAAATTTTTTATTTTACTTTAGATTTAACATGATGAAAATGCAAAAAGTGGCTGAATATGAAAGTATAAAATAATTACTGAAAATATTTGACTTTAAAAGTCATTAAATACATCTATTATGAAAAAAAAGCAATGTGTGTAAATATTTTTTTCCAATTAGTTGTAGAGTTATGGTTTTTTCTTTTAAATATTGCAATAATATCTGTAATTTTTCACCCCTCTTGTGGTAAATTTGATGTAAATATTGAATTATTTTTTTCTCCTAATAGTTTGCATATTGGCACCTTTGTAGAAACGGCTTCAAATGTGAGAACCATTTATGGTGGCATCACCTAGTTGTGGTTATCGTTACCAAGTCTTACACTTGAATTAATTTTAATTCAATCTTTCGTCGAATGCTTAATATTGCCCTGATTTCATTTTTCCGAGAGTATCAGAACCAAATTGATACTCCTGAGATCTTTAACATGCCACATAATTATATGACATGCGTGCCTACAATTTTAACATCTAGAAAATTTACCGACTCCAGCAGGGATCGAACCCGTAGCCTTAGGCTTACGAAGAGGGAACGATTCACCGATCCGACGTATATTGAATGCTTAAAGAGTTACTTTTCACTAAAGATGATATATTCGATTCTTGAGAATGCTTATTGATTTTATATACTAATTAAATCCATTGATTATTTTAATATTTAATTAATTTCGAAAATATGATAATGAAATATTCTTCATTCTTCATTGAAATGCAAATTTCTTTTTGTTTCTGAGCCATAGTAGCCGAGAGATTGGGATATCGAATCATGACCAGCTGTGTTTCCTCCATTAAAGCCGAGGATTTGAGTCCCGATTTTGTTACAGATCCGAAGTGCACCAAGGCTAAAAAGCATCTGATACTTGAATGTACTAGATTCTCTTCCGAAAGACGTACACTCATGGATTGCCTACAAAAGAACAATAAAGTAAGGTCTCCTCCTTTCTATATCTTTGTTCAAGGCAAATTATCTTTAACATCGGTTTGTGCATACATAAATATTATCTTTACTGTATTATTTAGATTGAAAATTTTGTGTGTTTGCTAAAATTTACTGTACGTGAATATACATGTATATGTTTGTATATATATATTACACATATATATATATTATATATATATGTGTGTGTGTATGTGTGTATATATGTATATGTATATGTATATGTGTATGTATATATATATGTGTGTGTATATGTATGCTTTATGTATCTGTATTTTGAAAACTTTATTATGATCATGTTTTCTAATCTTCCTCATTGGATAATTTTAATTATTGATTATCTCCGTTTGCATGTGAGCAATCTTGTATTTTATTCTATATTTATTGTAAATGCATCCACTTTTTTTATCATCCTCCCTTTTGAGTTCCAATTGTGACTTTATCCTTCTACATGTACCTTGCTATCACTATTGATTTAGTATTGACTTACGTTTTTAAGCTTGTGTGGTATACTTGCCACAAGGAGTCCACCTAGAGTCTCAAAAAAATATATCGAGCAAATTCTTATATTAAAGTGTTGCAAAACAGTAGTCCAAGTATTTCCGACTAACAGTACCTTTAGAACTACCCTATAAAAAGTTTTGGCGGAATCGCATTCCGCATATATTTAGAAGAATATATCTTAAAGTCATATTTAAAGTAGATCAACATTTTAGTCACTGTATGTATTTTGAAAAATATTGTATTTTTTACTAACAAAATTAATATAATTTACTCATTTAAAAGATATCCGACTACGTTTGGAACCGTGATAGTTCAAAAGCACATAAATTTGATAATTTTCATGATATTTAGTGTCACTTAGATTAGAATACATATATACAATTGTTTTAAGGACATTCTGACAAAAAAATTATTTAAATGCAATATTTTGGCAAAAAATTAACTTATAATAATTTTTTTTTTCAAAATGTTCTCTTTTTGTGAAAAATGCTTCTATTATAATAATATTTTGCCTGTATATAGCTCAGATCTCTCTACAGAGGCTCAACTATAATTTTTGAAATATATAACTTAGAAGTGGGTTTATCCATGTTTTATGACAACAGAGGAGAGAAATTTTAAGAAAAAAACGCCGATAATTATTTCAATGGGTTGTAACTTTGAATATAGTGTGAAATTTTCAAAAATCATAGTTGAGCCTCTGTACAGAGGTCTGAGCTATATACAGGAGAAATATTATTATAGTAGAAGAATTTTTCATAAAAGGAGAACATTTTGAAAAAATATTATTCTAAGTTAATTTTATGCCAAAATATTGTATTTAAGTAATTTTTTTTGTCCAAATGTCCTTATAAAACAATTTTATACATGTAGCATAATCTAAGGGACACTAAATATCATGAACATTATCCATTTATGTGCTTTTTTAAAATCACGGTTCCGAAAGTAGTCGGATACCTTAATAATATTATTTTATGTTCCAGGTATATCAACCTATGCATGCATTACATTTAGTAAGTAAAATGTTTTCGCATTCCTTTTTACATATCTAGTTCTTTTGAAATTATTTGCAGTCGCATTTCATATTCTGCATTTCATTTGTTTTTGTAGTCAATCACACAGAGAAATATTTTTCATTCAAATATGCTGTTCTGGATAACATTAAAATGTTTGTAGTTGTGTTAGAAATCCTGTGTATTTTTCATGAATTTGCTATCTAAGGAGCTGTTCTTGATTACGTTTAGATTTCTTGAGACATAACAGATTCTCATAACACATTCTTGACCTGTTGAAGTGTCTCTACAATGTTCCCTCTCTTCGATATTTTATCCTCAAATAAAAATAGATGCATTTCCATTCGAAACATTTGCATTGAAATAATTCGTGCCATCTATAATCTGTCTATAGAATATAATATCTTCAAGAACAATATTTTTGACTTATGAGAGGTATAATTTTTTTAATAGAAATGTGTATTCAATTCATGTGCATTGACTTCTATCCAATGGCTCTCTTATTAGTCTCATAAGATAATTAAAGAATTATTATAAAAGACGTAGCTGTAGAAAGAGACAGTTCTTCAAGTTCAATAGGTTTATTCTTATGCAAAATTATTCTCACATGTTTTGAAATCAATTTTCTTTCAGTTAAATAGGAAATAGAATTATAAATGCTTACACTCCATTTATCGATACAGTAAACAGATGTGCATATTTCATTAGATAATTTGAATGTGTGAAAAGGCTGATAGTTCATATAATAGTTAATTTCTTATCTATCAGTATATTAATCTAAGAACAAAATCGTTTTGAATAAAATAATTTGCATAAATATGTGTTGCTTTCTCTTGAAATACCACAAAATGTTTTAACCCTTTATCTACCGACGGTACTTATAAGTACCACTTACTTTAAGATTACATAGAATAACCATTTTTATGAATACTCTGACGATACTTAGCAGGGATATTCTTTGAACTCCACTCTTCCAAGATATATGGCATAACGGGTTCTATAATGAGTATTTTAGTGGGGAAAATTACTAGTTTTAGAGCAGAAATTGCGTTTTCAGCTGACGGCGTTTTCAGCAGATTGCAAAAATGGTCATTTCTGTTCCAAAAAAATAGTGAATGTCAAAAGATAAGTGTCTTATTTTTTTGTATGTTAATGAAGACCATAGAAAACGATTTAGCTATTTATTTTAAGTGAACGGTATATATAATTAATTTCACAGTTGAATATCTTATATTGATTAATTAGCTCTAAATTATTAAATTTCTCAAAGTTGAGTATTTTGTTTATGTATATCGCTTAATTTTCAATGTAGTGATTAAAAAAAAAATATTGCATGAAAAAAACTGCAGTAAATCATAATGCGGTAGATAAAGGGTTAAAAAAAATAGTAGGTATTTTTCAACTCTCTGAAAATGTTCCCCTTGTCAAGTATCGTGATTTTCTTAAATAAGTGGCAATGTTTTCTAGTTTTACATTTTCAAATAAAACACCTAAGAACTAATTCAAATATTGTAAACCTTTACAGTAAAAAAGTACTAAATCCATATAGGGCTTTAAAAAAAAATTTTTTTTAACTGTATTTCAGGCAAGTATTTTCAATAAAATGTTTTAGTGTAAAAATCCAAATCAGATTAATAATTTCTACTAAAATTATTCATCTTCTACTAAAATTTCAAATTAATGTTTGATATCTCATCCATTATTCTTTATATTCTTAAGATGATTAGTAAGATATTTACAGTAATACATCGACTTACGCTACACCTACTTTCATGAACTCGGAGTTCGCGATTTTTAAATCTCGTCGATTCGTCTTTTGTTTCTGTGCTATACAACTCAATTACTCACTCCCAGATTCCTGTTTAGCTAATTTAAATGTTCAGACACCTATCCATAATAATTCATTTTATTTTATTTATTTCTTATCTACTGAGTGTGTCTTTGTTATCACATGTTGTAAATGCTGTATCGTGTTTCTTATATCCTTAAAACTGATGAGTTTGGTAATGAGATTGAAGAAGTTGCCGATCTTACCAGGCAAATAATTTGAAGTGGATAGTAATGACGCTCAAAAACTGCTGAATTCCTACAATCAAAAGCTGACAATTGATGAACTCATAGAATTGCATGAGCAAGGCATTGAAGAAGTTGAGTCTTTAGACATAGTTCAATCAGAAGACGGGATGATGGTTGTGAATTTGACAGAAACCCTCAGCAGTGGCGTAACGAAGAATGTTAGGGCCCCCCTTCAAAGTCAAGTTTTGGTATCCAAGCCAGATCTTACAGATTCCAAAACCATAACAAAACATAGGCTTTGGGCCCTCTAGAGTCAGGGCAATGCGGGGGTATACGTTACGGTAGAGGGCCTAAGCTTAGTTGAAAAAGTGTTAAAAATTTTGGGAAAAACAAACACCAAAGTAGAGCGAATTTTTCAACAAAGCAAGTATTAAAAAAATTATTATTTCGCTACAAGGAAATTTTGCGGAAAAAAAATATTTTTGAGCAGGCATACTACTTTGTTAGATATTATAAGACAATCTACATTAAAATAACTTCAGTTTGTTATTTTGTAATTGTGTTATCTATGATTTCATTAAACATTTTTTTTTCTAAATTATTACTTTCTTTCGTCTCCGGCCTTAAATAAAAATAATTTATATGTATTTACAGGCGAAATCATACCCCGACTTACACAGTCATCACTCAGTCCCACCTATAGTGTAAATTAGGGGTATTATTGCATTGCGCATTAATCGTTACATCAGTGTTTCTCAAACTGTGGGACGCACCCCCTAGGGGGCGCGAATATATCGAAAAGTCGAAAACAAATTAATTTAATAAGTTATTAATTTACTGAAAGGGATCAAAACAAAATACACTCGGACATAATACAAAATAAAATACACATTTACACTGATATAACACACTTATAAATGTATTAGTACTGCACAGTTTATTTCATTATTTATTGTAACAGTACTAAGTTAAGAACGTTTAATAATTACCAGTGACCCTATGGGCATGTCATAAAATTATATACAAAATTTAGTACTTCTCTTGATAATTTGTACGGTTTATAATTAAAGTCGTACACACTTCAAAGTATAATTTTATTAAATTCTATACATTGTTATTGTATGGAGGGGGGGGGGTGAAAAAGATGATTGAACATTGGGTCGCAAGCATTGTAAGTTTGAGAAGCACTGATTTACATTGAAAAAGTTTAAATTTATACAAGGCTGTTAAAAGATTACTAATTTCGTGTTCTCTTTCAGACAAATATTTCAGTATACAAATCGAAACATGATTAATAAAATTTCATTTAAAAATGTATTCTAAAATTTTAAAGTAATATTTGATACCTAATTTAGTAATCGTTCTTGTCTTCAGAAAATTAGTAAGATATATAATCGAAGATTTTTTTAAAGTTTTAATTTAAATTAAATTATGAATTAATGGCATTTTGGGGGAAATAATCTGTATAAAAATAGAATAATTGTGCAATAAACAAAACAGTCGAACTAAGCCAATTTAAAATGAAATGCAAAAACCAAGGGAGAATTTTCTTTTTCAATAAAAACAATACATTTGAACCATAAAATAATTAAGTTTAAAACAAGTTAAAGATAAAAATCTGAATGAAAAATAAAGTTCATTATTTCTTTATTTATTCCTAAGGGGAATTGATTTAAAATTCAATCACTAGTTTACAATGCTCTTTTTTTTATACTTGAAGAAATTCTTGCACATAAGTAATAAAAGAGCTTAAGCAAATAATTCTTTCGAGGAATGTTATAATATTCGAATATTAAATAAATGATTCAGAAATTTTATAGCATATTTCTGTATAATTATCATTCTTCACATCACTAATCTTATTTCTTTATTTCAAAGAATTTTAATATTTTTGAAGTATTTGCTTAAGTACATTAGTTTCGATTAAGTATGTATTCTGTATAGTTTTCTTTTCAATTCTCAGAAGAAAAGATTAATATATTATCTGTAATTTTATTTGTTTCATTCTCAAGGGATCCGGATTTTGATGGAAATTATAATTTTAATACTGGTTTTTCTCTAGACAAAGATGTTTGTCCATTAATAAAACGCATTTTTTAAAATTTAATTTGTATTTTCCAATTATCTACTTTTTTTTCCTTAATAGGTTTAAAAATATTCTTATTTAACTTGCATTTTTAAAATGTATTTATTTAATTTCTAACTTTTGTTAGAATTTTGAGAACAGTGTTTTTTTAAATAATGACAAAATGCTAATTGCATGCTTAGTTTTTTAAAAAATTTCATTTAGGATAAGAACATTGATTTTTGTAAGTTTCGTTAAAAAATATTTTTCCAGAATGGACAAAAAAATAAAGAAGTTCCCTTTATTAAGCTGTGCAATCAACTAGAAACTTGTTTTTAAAAGAGATGATCATTATTACTTTGCTTTGTGACTTTAATTAACTTTAAACCAATACTCTTGTTTTTATATAATTTTTCAATTTTATCGGAATAAAAAGTTTGCCTATTTCCAACCCAAATGAATTCTGTAATTAATGAATAAAAGTCATATAACTGACAATGATTTTTAGTAATATCAGATATGTTCAATTTCAAATTTGTTCACATGTAATGCATAAACAAATCTCCAAATTTATGTAAAATATAATTTTTTTTTTTTTACTTTAACCATACATTTTTTATAGAAATCAACTGTAAAAAATTCTTAGTATCTTAAAATGGCTTCATAACAATTAATTTACAATTATTTCATAATTGTATAATACATATTAATTAATACACAATTATTTCATAATTGTATAATACATATTAATTAATGCACAATTATTTCATAATTGTATAATACATATTAATAAATATATAATTATTTCATAACTGACAACTGACTGAACGTTATTAGCTATTTTAAAGTAAACTTGTCTTTGGGTTTATAATTCTTAATTTAGTAATACTGTAATAACAGTTTATCAAAAGTATAGTGAATAACTTGTTTTATATTTAATACAGTAAAATAAACTTCTTACTTTTTGTTATTAAAAAAACAGAAACTGTTTATATAATATAATACGCTAATATTTGGATAAATTTGTTGAATGTCAAAATACGATGTTTTTTAATCTATATTTGCTCTTCTATTTTTAATATTTTAATTATTTCACTTTAGGGTATAAAATTTTTCATGAATTGTTAAAAAAAAATATGAAACAAAACAAAAGGTATCTCAAAATTCAAGTCTCAAAAACTATTTCTGAAAACTATCTGACCTGAATAGGATTTTACTACATTTATATTTTTAATATAATATGATAAATTTCCTCAAAAACATGCGCAGGAATAATACTGTTTATTGTAATATCAATTTATTGTAGAATATACTACGTAAGAGAGAATTTGATTTTTATACCTCATGGATTGCTTAACATTTTAATAGATTTTTGATACATCCGAAAAAAAGTGTAATACCTATCTTTTGTATGGGTTTTGTATTTCATGGAAATCATAGATGCATCTTTGTTTCTTTATTGAATAAATGTTTCTGTTCTGCTTCAAAATCCACTTCTAAGCTAAAAACTAGGATTTTAATTCCATTATCATAAGTAATTATTTATAAGAGTTGGAGCCCCTGAATCCCGGTATTTATTCCAATCCCGAAATTAAGGTATTCAACTACGTTCGAAAACGTGATTTTAAAAAGGCGCATAAATGGATAATTTCCATGATATTTAGTGTCACTTAGATTAGAAAACCTGTATAAAATTGTTTTAAGGACATTTTGACAAAAAAAAATTATTTAAATAAAATATTTCGGCTAAAAATTAACTTAGAATAACCTTTTTTCAAAATGTTCTCACTTTGTGAAAAATGCATCTATTATAATAATATTTTGCCTGTATATAGCTCGAACCTTTGTACAGAAGCTCAAATACGAGTTTTGAAAAATTCACATTATTTTCAGAAATACAACCAATTGAAATAATTATCAGCTTATTTCTTAAAATTTCTCCCCTCAGTTGTCGTAAAACATGGATAAACCCACTTCTAAGTTATATATTTCAAAAATTCTAGTTGAGCCTCTGTATAGAGATCTGAGCTTTATACAGGCAAAATATTATTATAATGGAAGCATTTTTCACCAAAAGAGAATGTTTTGGTCATTCTATGTTCATTTTTTGTCGAAATATTGCACTTAAATAATTTTTTTATTGTAATACTATTCTTAAAACAATTTTATATGCACTTTCTAATCTAAGTGACACTAAATATCATAAAAATTATCCATTTACACGCTTTTGCAAAATCACGGTTCCGAACGTAGTCGGATACCTTAAAATAGTTAATTCCGGAAATTAATGTTTGGCTGAATTATATTTTAAAAATTTTTTTTCTCATCTAAATTTTCTAAGAATTTAATTTTTAGAAGATTTGTATTTTGTTTATGAAATATGTACGTGGAATTTTTTTGTGCAATTTTAAGTGCTGTAAGTGAAATAAATATATGCAGCTCTCTTTTCTACTGGGGAGAACGTCGCACAGATCTCAATGCCTCACCGCAATACTTACACAATGGTATAAGCAATATATAACGAATAGATTTTGTCAGTTTCTTTTTCCATTAAATGCCAATAACTAATAGTGGATCTGCTTGAAAGACCTGAGACACTTCAAATCTCATTACATTACAAACAGCTCATGTAACAGGAACGCCTATTTAAAATAAGGTAATACTTAAAATGGATTCACGTTCTGATTCAGTAATTGGATCAATTTATACGCAAAAATCATTAAGTGTAGCAGAAGAACAAAATAAAGTTATCACAAAGAGGTACATGTACCAAAATGCAGTCTATTAGATTTGAGACACTATCATCATAACTTCAAAAAGAAATGTCTCTAAAAAAATGGAGGGAAAGGTGATAACTACCTGAAAAGAACATACTCCTATTTAATGACGATAACACCTTCCAGTATAGAATCCAAACGATCATTTTCTTCGGCAGGAGGGTTTGTAACAAAATTAGAAGCCGTTTGAACGATGAAATGCTGGACTATTTGTGTTTTTTAAAAGCTTATTTACGGAAACACAAGAAATGAGGAAATTTTTTTTTTAAATTTCATTACGTACTATTTTTATTTGTTTCTTAGGATGAATTAAGTTTTTTTTTTATTTGTTTCAAGAGAATTAATATTAAACCATTTTTTAATCTTATTTTCTATTTTATTATGATATTTCAAATTAGGTTATTATGTAAGTATTTTTAATAAATAGTCCAATTGTAATCCTGTGACCAATCCCGGAATCCTGGAATTTCGAAAAAGTAATCCCTAAATTCTGGGATTGAAAATATATAACGGAATTGCAAACCCTAGTTATTTGTGATCGTTCTTTCGATATATATATATATATATATATATACCAGGGTTGGGTCATAAGTCATGGCAACTAATTTTTCTTGTAGATATGTGAATGAATCACAAACGTATATGTGTCGTGTGGAAGTTCTGCAGCCATAATGTGTATGCAGAACAATAGATGGCTCTGTGATAGCTGGTAGTAGCGCATTGAGGGCTATGAAATCAGTCAATTGCTGAGTATCGTGTGAGATGGAAGTAACCCGTTTTGAGCAGCCCGCTTACATCAAAATAGCCATTCTCCGAGGGAGAAATACGATTGAATGTCACAGTGAATTTGATCTAATCCTGTGACTTTGATCTCTCATTCCCAAGATTAAGGAACCAGTACGTGGTAGGCGGTTTTCAACACAAGAGGACATTGCTAATGCTGCAAATGCATAATGCGGCAAATGCTGAGGCTGGTGGTATTCAGCGCCTCCCACATCGTTGGCAGAGTGTGGTGATAGTAGTAGGGGACTACATTAAGGGTCTTTAGGCCCAAATTTGTCATGTCAATTTTATGTGTACTGTGTTGTCGTTCTTTTGCATCGTGAAGGCCATATTACTCTGTATACTACCGTAATAAATTAGTGTATTACGATATTTCAGTGCTATTCATTGTCTACACATGTAGTTAACGCCTTGTCCTTTCGTCTGTATATGTCACATTTTCCAACCAATCTAGTATTTTCAAGAAAAAAAAATAGTTTCCATGACCTTTGCCCCAACATTCGTATATATATATAAATATCTTTAATATATATAAAATTGTGTTATATATATAAAATGAATAATAATATAAAATAAATATAAAATGTTATATGTATTATATATACGCCTTGTTATATATATAAATATGTCTTTAAAAAGCTATATATATATAGCGTTTTAAAGACATTTTTTCCTTACATAAATTTACAAATTTAGGCTTACAAATTGTTTCTGGGTTATGTGTAATCAGCTAGATATTTTAAGATACGTAATTAAAATTCACTTAATTTCAGTTAATGATCTTGCACTTTTTTAAATATATATTTTTCTTTCTCTCTATTCAGCTTACTACAAAAAATAAATAATAACAAAATAATTAAAGATAAATCTTTCTTACTAGCTTAACTATATCTGTCCACGACTTTCTAGTTATTTTATAAGTATCTGAAGATATAACATTTCCTGAAATAAACAAATAAAAAAACATGTACAGCGATAAAAAAAGAGATAAAAAACCGGAAACACAAACCATTTTCTTACGTGTGCTTAGTAATCCGATCTCTTAAACCGGCTTAGTGTAGAAGTAATCCTTGTTTCTTAAGCGGTCATTAAATTTCATCAAAAAAAAATCGCCCTGACACGTATTGAACTTTAACAAGAATAAGATTTATTCTCTAAAGTCTGTCCTTTTTTCTGAAATTAAACTAAGGAAACTTAATGATTAAATTACTAGACCATTATAAAATTCGAACAATACTTGAAATAAATATTCCGCTTATAATTATGGTTATTTTGCTTCTTGATGAGCAATTCAATTGGCTATGCATTAATTTTTCATCTATAAACTTTTTTTTAAATTGCTGGAATTTTACAGTATTCGCATTTTAACATAAATGCAGAAAATTTGAAATGAGATGCTTTAAAAGAATACCACAAAATAATGAAAGTGATTATTTCATGCTTCATGTGTGAAAAGGTTTCATACTTCTGAAGATGAAATGGAATTGATAACTACTACTATTACAAAATATCTTAAAATTTTATTCAAAACTTTTAACAATAAGGTTAATATATACAATTAAATATATTGTTAAAAGTTTTGAATAAAATTTTAAGCCTTTTTTGTAAGAATGTTTTAAAATATGTATTACTTTATAAGTAATTCCCACATGTTCGATCATGATTAAAAATACAAGTGATCGTTGCTAGTTTTCATGAAATGAGCATTTTGTTTAATACGCACATTCTTCACTATAACCCAAAGTAATCAGTCAAGTAATCAAAACCCTACAATCGAGTTTTAAAGTTTACTTAATACTCAGTTGCAACCCTTTGAAAAATTCTGTTAAAGTATATTTTATTCTTAAAGCCAATTGTAGCACAAAAACTTGTTTCAGTTGAATTTCCGCTTTCTATTTCTTACGATATTTCGTGTGTCTTCTATAGGAACATTGTGTCAGGACACAATTCAACTTTTGCTCACATGATTTATCAGAACCAAAATATTATACTGTTACGACTTTTGTGTAAAATAGCGTAAATAAATGGTATTTGGATGGTAATGCATTTATTTTATGTTAAAATTGTAATACTCGTAAGCCACGCCATTCCTTACATTACCATGGCAATTCAATGGAAACTTGGCGAATTCTTGGCAATAGAGCCAAGTTGGCACCCTTTTTAAGGACCATGTTGGGGACTTGGTGACCAATTTTTTGACTTTGACGACTTTTTTGACGAGTTCAATACTCTATGGATTCTTCCGGAAATTAGTGGAGAACTCCACTAATTTCAAGACCTATGACGCAAGCGGATCTTTCTCGAAGGATCTGAGAGGACTATAAATACGGAGGTGGTCACCGAAACTAAGTTAGTATTGCTTTGACTAGCTATTAGTCAGCATTGTTTTGACTAGCAATTAGTAGTCTTGACTTGACCGTGAAGAGTCGTCAAGCGATTAGTTCAGCTGTTGAGTAGGACGAGTGGTGCTTGTGAATAATCTTTCACATACTTGTATATTTTAAACACTGATAGTTGTGCCTCATCGCTGTTGATGGTGTGAAGACCTGAGATTTATTCTGAGAATATTGCTGTTTTAAGGATTGTTTTCTCGATAGTATATTTCCATATATTCTATTTTCAAAGAAATGTTCTTTGCGACTGATCGGCATAAAATCCTAGAGCCCCGATCAACCTAACAATATTTAAATCTCAATAGAAAAATCAATAACTCTTGATAAAATCTTGACTTCGAAAACAATTCGATTTTTTTTCCCTTTAGTTTTATGAAAACTGCACGTTTCAGTTCTCCAGCTTTACATTTATAGTTAGATGTTTTGGAGTCGAAATTATAATCGGTTTCAAATTTTCTATACTGGAAAATCTGGTCTCAGCCAACTAATTAAAATATACATGTATATATAATTGTGAGTGTATTTCTTCCTTGAAATTTTAAGAGAAACGTTGGGAGACGCTTAACTAAAAATCTTAATTTTACTGTAAAACATTTGTGAACAACCTGAAATATTTTTATTGTGTTTGTAAGGAATACATTTTTTAGAAAAGAAATTTTCGATTGTTTAAACTTGGAGTGACATAATAGAAAAAGAAAGTATGAAAAAGATCCACAAAAACATTGTCCAAGATCCGGTGACCCCATCGTATAAAAACCACGTTCAAACAAAATTTAGATTACTTTCATTTATGGTAATTCGTTTGGTTTCGAGAATTTAATTAAGGGGTATTCACAACCTTTTTTCTGCCGGGTCAAATACATATGTTAGCTATTTTACGCGGGCCGCAACATGTTTATTAATGGAGGGGGGGGGGAAGAAATGCTTTAAGACCAAGATAACATTGAAAATTTAAAATTTGGAAATTGATCAAAATACTAAAACTTCTATTTTGCTCTTTTTAATTATTATATTTTATATATTTTTTCACTGAATTTTTCTAAAGTGGAAGCATTTAAGAATCACTCTTTCACAATTTCTGCATCAGTAAATGGTTTCATATGATTACCAATGAAATAACAAATTTCATAGGGTGCCTTTGTTATCGCTGTGACATTAACACTGACAAAACACTTTTTTGCTGTTGTAAAGATTATTCAAGAAAGCCTATTTATCATCTCTTGAAAGATATCTTCGAGGAAAAGTGTCATTGAACGATTCCTGTTTATTGGTATTTTTTAAATACACTTTCGTGACAAATCAAACAATTATTGAACCATGCTTGTTTTTCACTACAAAATGGTCAACTTCCCTATCGTTTTGAAACAATCTATTTTCATCGAATATTTCTTGCTTGCGAGATATGACAGATAGTTAAAAATTAGTTTCACTCATAAAATGGTCGCTCTTCCACTGTTGCCCATTGTCACTTATCAGACAAAAAATATCAATTCGCCTCCCTACGACATAAATAGCAAAAAGTAAAATTGATGTACTTGATTTTTTAACAAAGAATTTCCCACCAAATTTTTATAAATGAATGAGTTTCTCATAACAATGAGCCACTTAAAAAGGGCCGATTGGCCGCAGGTTGAGTATCACTGATTTAATTCTTCATTTTGTGCTATTGTAGTATACAAATTTCTTTGATTTGAAATGAATAAATATTTAAAGTTATATGTGTATATCCATTCTCAATGCACTGAGTAAATATTCATTAAGGTATCCGACTACGTTCGGAACCGTGATTTTAAAAAAGCACATAAATGGATAATTTTCATAATATTTAGTGTCCCTTAGATTAGAATACATGTATAAAACTGTTTTACAGTCATTTTGACAAAAAATTATTTAAATACAATATTTAGCAAAGAAAGAATAACTTAACGGTAACGGTAACGGTTATACATTTACGTGGAACCTTAGAGATAGCTCTATTATCCAATCATCATAATAAATTGAACAGAGAACAATTTGTTGAAGTTACATATAAAAATAAAAAGCAGTTCACATTAAATGCAGCGCAATAACTCTGGTGGAGGGGTGGGTGGGAAACCACTCTCCCAGTTGATTTAGTTTCTGTTTCGCTTTCAGGAAAACGAAAAGAAAATGACGTCACATCTCCATGACAGCAAAGCCCGTCTTTCAATCGTCTGCCGCATCTTGACGGAACGAGGAGAGAAGAGGGATATATTTTTTAATAACAAGGATTAAGAGAATAATATTTTTACGTCCGTTACACGTTACCTCTAAGATAACTGCGTGCGGTTATTGAAAGGAAGTTTTAAATAACCACTTGGAAGAAAAAGTAAGAAAAGGTAGAGGAATTTGAAATAAGATCATGAGGGGTGAAGTTGCCACACTAAACGCGATCAAAAACTTGCATGGAGCAGGGGAGGGGAATAATTAGAGGGAGTGAAGTCTTGCAAAAGAAGACAACTAGTGTAACAATAAAGCTCATATCTTTTTAATTCGTATCAAGACATTCTCATCCTTTTCAGAGCTGGGAAGTGTTGATACGAGTAATTAAGAACTGCTCTAGGTCTCTTAGAAGAGCTAGGAATAGAATTGTCGTAACCCGGGATTTACCTGATAGATTCATTTGAAATCTGTGGTAACCGGTTGAAGAAATTTTCTGATTGTTTTTTGATGAAATCAAGAAGCGGCGGAACATTAAGATCTTTATGCAAGACTTCGTTCCTGACAAACCAAGGTGCGTTTGCTGCTCTACGCAGTTGAATGTTTTGAAAAGTGTGCAATCTTTTCAGGTGAGTAACTGTCGTCCCTGCCCAGATGGGAGAAGCGTACAACATGATGGGGCGAAGAATGGCTTTGTATAATAGAACCTTGTGCCTTAATGCGAGCTTGTGCTCTTGGGCGAAATCAAGAGATTTAGAGTGTTTCTCATTCCAGCCGCCTTTTGGTGGGCGGAACGGATGTGTTTAGCAAAGTTTAATTTAGTATCAAGTGTATTAAACCTAGGTACTTATATTCAGTAACCCAGGGGACAGGCTGATTAAAAATGTTCTTAGAATAACTTTTTTTACCAAATGTTCTCTTTTTGTGAAAAATGCTTCTATTATAATAATATTTTGCCTGTATATAGCTCAGACCTCTGTACAGAGGCTCAACTATGAGTTTTGAAAAATTCGCATTATTTTCAGATTTACAACCATTCGAAAGAATTATCGGTGTTTTTTTTCTTAAAATTTATCCTCTCTGTATTCGTAAAACATGAACAAACCCATTTCTAAGTTATATATTTTGAAAATTCTAGTTGAGCCTCTGTCCAGAGATCTGAGCTATATACAGGCAAAATAGTATTATAATAAAAGCATTTTTCACAAAAAGAGAACATTTTGTAAAAAGGTTATTCTAAGTTCATTTTTTGCCGAAATATTGTATTTAAATAATTTTTTTTGTTGAAATGTCCTTAAAACAGTTTTATACAAGTATTCTAATCTAAGGGTTACAAATATTATGAAAATTATCCATTTATGTGCTTTTGCCAAATCACGGTTCCAAACGTAGTCGGATACCTTAAGTTAACAACGTAAGCAATTAGTGAATTAAATTTTATAACATGATATTTTCCAATGGAGAATTATATTCCAATAATAAATAACATATACATTTCTATAATTAGCTTAAAAAGGTAAAATTTTGTTATCATACAAAGACAAAAATAACATTCCGATATATTTGCAACTTTGTTTCAAATTTTGATTTCCAGAAAAGAGATAGTTAAAAATTCAAGGTCAACTAATGTTAATTTAATAGTGAATATATATGATTATTATACTTACCGAATGGGTAGTTAAAGTTGCAAGTTCTGGCTTTGATCTTTACTTCGACTCTTAACACTATGAATTTCGTAATGATCCCACAAATATTTTTTGTGTAATAGTAAAGATTTCCAACCTTCACATTCTCTGTAATTACTTCTGTTACTACTAGTATCTTTCCTTGGAGTATTTCTTTATTGTACAAGAAAAACTTAGCAACTAATGATGATATATTGTTTTCTTTTAGACACATTCCACAGGGAGTTCTTGCCCTTTTATAGGCGTAGTTCCTCCGAAATTTTTTTTCCCTTTGTTTTGCGTAACACCATCTATGGCACGAAAACCTTTATTTTTCCTCAAAAAGTCAACACATGGAATGCATTTTCTTGAAAATATAGAGCCTTAAATGTACTAAAAAACATTTTAGCATGCTTTTATGGATGGAAAATGAAAACAGCAAAACAATTTTTCGTGATAAATTTACCAGCAACTAGATTTATTTTCCTTGAAGGGAACTATATGCTCATTCGAAAAAGAACAAATGCACTGTCGCGAAATTCATACGGATATCTTTTGACAAATGGAATATATCTCAAGGCAAAATATCATAATCCTCTTATATCTGTTGAAGTAACTGAACAAAAAGGGTCAGATTTTTTTTTCCATTTAATCCTTTTTTATTGATATTTGGAAAAATAGACTTCTTTTCTCCAAAACTTAAACAGTATAAAATAATTTATAAAGTCAGTTGTCAGTAATTTATAAAGTTGTTTCAAAAACATAGTAAAATCAATAAAAAAAATCATGATTTTTGTAAAACTTTTTAAATATTTCTCCTGTTTAATAATGTTATATTTATTTATTTTAGAGAAAAATAGTCACCATCATACAATGTTTAAATTTTTGTATAAATTTACATGTAAAATATAATATCAAAACAAAAACTCAGAAAAAAAATTCCGGTCACAGCTCAGACTATTATTTCGTCCTTAAACATATCATTTTATGGATTTTTGAAGAATAATGTGCGATCTATAAGATTTCGTACTTGACAAAAACAAACGAGTCTAACGCCCTATGAGTTGTTACAGCGCTTTATGTCATTATAATAATTTATATGTTTTCCTCCTTTTTCGAAGTAAATAATTTTAAAAATTAATAACTTTTTAGTGTGATACTTTTTTTTATATTAGCTTCTATTCGTGAGTTTATACAAGATGGATTCTTGTGTATTACACCGCCGACCGATTTGTCAATAATAAGACGTCAGCAAATGCTACGATCCATTGCTAGTTACAGAAAAATTTCCTACTTAATTACAAACACTGTTGGTTTGAGAATGACGCGGATAGCATTTTGATTTGGAGAAAATTGGTCGACAGTATAATACGTAAGTACCACAAGATGTTTTTAGGACCCCAATCTATTCGTACAAAATACATTTATGTGCAGCTAATTAATATATTTAGTCACACATAATAACAGTAAAATTAAGTTAATTATATGCATATTTTACTTGTAAAATTTGCATGTAATTAAAATCATGCAACCTACCTTATTTCCTTTAAGTAAGAAATAATATAGTTTACATGAAAAATGTTGGCTCATCAGTCGTTTAATAAGAATATTTTTGAAAGTTTTATATACTACAAGGAGATAAATCCTGTAAAGAGGCCTTTCTCAAACTGTGGGGAGCACCCCTCTAGGGGGCATGGTAGCCCTTGGTGGGGGGAGGGGACAAGAGCATATCAAAAAGTCAAAAAAAATATTAAAAAAATCATATCAATTTACTGAAAGGAAGCAAAACAAAATACTTTCTGACATAATAAAAAATAAAATACACATTTACAGTAACATAATATGCTTATAAATGTATTAGTACTACAAAATGTATTTGATAGTTCACTTAACAATACTAATTTAAGAACTATTTTAATAATTACCAGTGACTCCATGGGGCTTGTCGTATATAATATTATGCAGGGTGTCCCTGAATGCCATGTACAAACTTGAAGGGGAGGTAGAGAACATCCTGAGAAACCATAATTCCATCGGAAGGAATGCAAAAGAAACATAACCGTAAGGCTCCCTTCACACCAAACGACTCCGATTCATTCACCATCAAACTTGTCTGATCTACCAGGATTCGGCTTCGTAATTTCGCTTCCCGCATTCACACCAACCGAAACCGATTCAATCCGTTGTCATTCTGAATTACGCGTGATTCGGCAGGTCAGATTTTGTTCCCTCATTCACCAGCAGTCGGGAGCTATTTCTTAAAGAAAAAGCGAAATCAAACAAATAGAGTGTTTACTTTTATTGTTTTTTTATGTTACCAGTGATTCTTTCACATACAGTTTCTATTAAGGAAACTAATTTCAGATGTTTGAAGATAATGAATTTCTCTGTTAGTGTTAGCATAAGTTTGTTTTTATGCCAATATATGGCGCTTATATTTTTGGTATTCATAGTATTCTTTTTCATTATGTAAAATAACTCAAGTTCTTGTCGGCGAGTGTGTAGGCTGTATTTTATCCCTGCTAATCTTGCGCAAATAATAAAATTAATTTTGCATGTATTATTTTATTCAATTTTAGAAATTTGAAAACTTTATTCTTTACTTTTTAATACTTTAAAGCAAAATGTGTGTGTTTTTTTTGGGGGGGAGGAGAGGGAATATTCTGAAGGTTGTTTGAAATAGCTTCAGAGATCAATTTGATAAGAATTTATTTAATTTTGGGAGAAAAAAAAATTAAATATTTATAAGAATGCTAAAAAATAAAATAAAACACCAATATTGTTGATAATTTTATTTTTTTTAAAAAAAAGATTCCATAATTTTATTACTACAAAGATCTCAAATTTTGTTATGTGAAACAAACAAAATGTTAATGACATGTAAAATTTTTAATTCATTAATGTATCAGCAAACCATTTTTAAATAAATATACAAAAAAATAGTTGTAATGTGCTACAAAAGCTGTAATATATAACAACATTTGAAATGCCTTTTAAAAACATTAGATATATTATTTGTAAAAGTAATTGTATTATATAATATAGTTATATACAATACATATTTATTACTTGTTACTACTTTTCAGACTATAATTACACTTGATACTAACAGGCAAAATATAAATAAATAAATAAATAAAACCGTTCTGATATTTTTTGTTTTGTCTTTCAATTTGAAGATAAATAAATAAGGATACTGTTGTTAAATTAATAGCATGAAACGTAAATCGTCTTAAAACATTGAAAACAGCATCCATGTTCGACAGCAACTGATGGAAGAATGATTGACCCGTGTCGCTGTGAAGGCAAATCTCTGTTCATTCAGAATCGCTGTGAATTGGAAAGATCGCTACAGACTCGAAACGTTTGGTGTGAAGGGAGCCTTAGTGAACAGATTAAAAGGTCAAGACAAATTCAAGATTTATTGAGATTACATAATTACAACAAATAATATTTATAAAAAATATTTTATTTAACATAAGAACTAATAACTGTTATCTGCAAGTACCATAAACATTAAGCGTTCAAAAGATTTTTTACAGTACATTCGAAATAAATTTCACTTATTTGTTTCAAAAGAATTAGCTCCTAACTAGTTTGACCGTACACCGAAAGGGCTACCGAAATTTTACCGCAGCTGCTTTTCCCGTAAGGTGCATGGACACTGATATATTCTTCTTTTTTATCTTCGATTTTCACGTATTTTTTTAATCTTATAGTGAGATTATTATTGCTAGTATTTTTAAGAGATGCACTTTGTCCTTGGTACTGAAATGTTTCTCAACTCGAATTGTCTTTGTGGTAAAGACTGGAGTTTTTTTTTTTTTAGAGGCACGGATTTAGATTCTTGAAACTATTTGATAAAAGACAGGGATTGGAAAGACAATGTGCAATTTATTGCTTGAGAAGAAATGAAAATGAAAAGATAGTGCAAAAAGGCAGTTATAATTTATGTCCTTATTGAAATGCCAAACTTAGTCAAGCAAGACATCATGCTTCAACTTGTGTGTGTATGTATATACATGCGCACACTCACAAAATCCTCAAAAGTTTGAATAATAGGTGCCAACATAAAAAAGTTTTGCAAGTATAAGAGAAGAAGATATGTAATCTTTATATGATGTAAAGATATATAAAAAGCTTCTGTTAAGATGCATGAAGCAGTCTTCACAGAATGCAGAGTGTACCTATATAAAGCAAACACTTAGGATTTTTGTGTTCCACAATTATAAAATAAACAAGAAATATAAAAGAAAAACTACAAGTCAATTCTTACTAAGGTCAACAAAGACAAATTTTATTTTAGCTACTTTTTTATTAAATAATTACAATTAATATAAATGGGCATATACATATGACAGAATAACAATATTAAGGGGCAAAATAGAAAGCGATTTCCATTTTTCTTTTTATATATGACGTTGAACTATTATTTTTGTTTGTTACTATTTATTCATTAATTAAATTTAATTATTTCAATAAAATAGTATAGTAAAGATAAAGCACATTCTCCGAAATTAGGCCATACCAGCGGGGAGGGGGGGGTTCGAATCCACGTCCTTTGGATTAGAAGTCCAACGCACTATCCATTGCACTACAGGGATTGCATCCTTTGCAGGGATTGCATCCTATCCATTGCATTCCTTTTTATATATGGTGTTGTGCTATTATATTTGTTTGTTTCTATTTATACATTACTTCTTGAATTAATATTTGAAGAAACTTTATGAACACAAAGTGTCATCGACTGCAAGTTTAAAAAAATATATTTGAACTTGAATGTATGAATAAATAGTATTTTACTAAGGATTGAAAATTTGAGCAAGATATATATATAAGGAGAGTGTGAACTCTCTCTCTCTCTCTAATAGTACAAATTGGAAAATGGTGTAAAAACTTTAAAATTGAAATTTAAAATAAAATTCTTCCACTTTTCCATTCAATTAAATATTATGTTTATTTATATACATTTAAAAAATTAGCTATTTTTTTAAGCATTTTAGGCAAAACATTTTCTCAGTTAAGAGGATAAACGTATAAAACCGTACATTATATTTATTTGGTTGCATTATAAATTATTGTACTTTTACAGAACTGTTTTAGTTTATCAATGTTGTATCTTAATACAGTAAGTACTTCTAACAGCAAAATATTCCATTGAAAATAAAGCATTAAATATGCAGAAGAGCTTTAATCATTTTGCTTATTGACATCTATAAGAAATAATTTACTTTCAGTAAGTAATAACTTCAAATAAGAAACAAATTAATTTGTAATCGGTGATTCTAAACCTAAAGAGATTGTATCTATTTCTTCGTGTAATCTTCCTAAACCAACTGAAGGGTAACTTTTTTGTACTTACGTTTATGGAGATACTGTCGAAAGTTAAGTCTTCAGAAGCTGTAATTAAAACTGTTGAATACTAAAATAGTTTGCTTAGTGCAGTGCTTCTCAAACTTACAATATTTGCGATCCAATATTCAATCAAAATTTTCCTCCCCCCCCCCCCCCTTAAATACAAATAACAATGCAGAAATTTGACAATACAATACT
>BMAV01015184.1:193986-210072 GCA_019973955.1 Trichonephila inaurata madagascariensis
ATATTTATTTTTCTTCTAATCTATTAAAATATTGTGTGAGTGTTTTGTTTTGTGTGTGTAGTGTTTTTTCCTTCTTAAGTATATTTGTGATAAACTTATACAGTCTTTTGTGTTACGTTCAATAAAATTCTCTTTAGGGAACATTTTATCTTAATTCCTTGTTTCAGTGTTCATTAGTTTTCGAAAGAAACTCGAAAAACCTGCTGCATCTTAACCTTTGAAAAGAACTACATGTATTTTTCATCTAAGGTATTAAAAAATATCAAGATATGTATCAAATAATTCGTAATCAGTAAATTGAACCTAAATCCTCACTTTAAGAAACTCGAAACCTCTTAAAGTTGCTTCAATGTGGAATCGAAACAGAATGAGTTTGGGTTCGCAGTATCTTACAATAACAAAGCATTAATATTCCCCGCATAAATATTTTGAATTTTAACATTTAAATAATATAGGAGCTTTCGTTCAAACATTGATTGTCTTCATTTGAATGAGATATTTATTGAAACTTGTTTAAAATTTTAGCTGTATTTTAATATTTCTCAAATACATTATAATACTTATTCCGAATAAAATTTTATTTCGGAGTATTTGTCAAAATATCAAACGTAAATTGATAGAAGTAAAATGTAAAAGATTGAAGAAAGAAAATATTTTTCGCCATTAGTAATAATAGAACTAATTAGTTTTCAAACGGATCAATATGCAGTGAAATCAATTTTTCTGTAGGATCACGAAAATTGCAATGATTATATTACTTATTTCCATAAATTCTAGTTATAATTTTAAAATGTACATTTGATGTCACTACAATACAATTTTTTAACCTAAAATGCCTCTTACAGTCTTGAAATGAGCAAATGAATTTTCATTACTTTTATTGTTATTTATCAATTAAAATTTTTTTTTAAAAAAAATATAATTGTGAATGCATTGATCTAAAGAATGCGTGTTTTATCTTCGTCAAGTCAATACTATTAATCATTGGAATCTAATAATTAGCTAAATAAATTAACTAATTTAGTAATACTTAATTTTGTATATTGGTATTCATGTAGTGTTAGGAATTATTCTTACGACATTTTTAATGGGAATCATTGTATATGTTTTTTACTTGGTGCAGTCTGTTTCATACTCCTTTTTCTATAAATTTAAGGTATTATTCAAATCCTGTCATAAAAAGCAATAAGTTAGATGTATCTTTTTAGCTTTCTTATCATGCTGTAAAAAGTTTGAAAAGAATAGTCACTTTTTCTTAATACACAGCATGAGCAAATTCTTAATACAAACGCAAATTGCTCAAAGTATCAATGGTTTTGAAAAATTACCAACTAACTCATTTTCATACCTTTCATTAAAAGTAGTTATGTTTTCCACTCTTGTCGGATTTAGTACTAGCAAATGGAGTAAAAACGTTTTCAGACAAACATTTCTTTGCTATCAAAAAACTCTTATTTACATTCTGATCTCAAACGCATCAAATGATTAAAAAGGAATTAAAATGCTGTGCAATATTCTAAGGTTTATACCAAATTCTTAAATATAGAAGCGTCATAACACAATGTCTCACAAATCGGTGAAGTTTATAATTTCAATTTTTTATAACATAATGTTATGAAAAGTTTCATTATTGATAAAATAGCGTGGAATATTTTGGGTTATTCTCATTGAAAAAAACTACATTGTAAATTCTGGCTTCGTACATGAAAATAACTTCATCATTTTTGTAGAACGATGCATATCTGTAGTTAAGCTATTTTAATTCTACTATACAAATATGGCAACTTGTGCAATAGATTCTTGGTAATCCCTATGAATGGGAATTTTGTAAACGCATTTTCCTCATCTGATGGGGAAAATGAAAGTTTAAAACGAAGTATAATTGATTACTATATATTTCTTTGTGTAACGCAGACTTTTAACACAAAAAATAAGATCGAAATATCCGTGCGCGCATTATACGCCTATAAAAAATTATAGCATTAAAAATAAAGAAAAGACGAGCATATAAAAATTAGATTTTAAAATATGTTCAGTGAAATACTTTTAATGCTAAAGTGCTTAAGACTAAATATTGGTTAACACGAAATAATACAATGGTCCTAGCAAACTACGTACTTCCATGCATTTTTTTTTTTTTTCTTCTTTTTTATATATTTAATACGAAACGAAAATCACTTAACTCGAAAATGTTTCCCTTCTTAGAATGAACAAAATATTGAAAACACCAATCATTAGGTTTATCAATGGAAAAATTCGTTGCAGTAAATGATGATAATGTGTATACAGTTTCAATTATGACAGACAAAAACAGTTAGAGTTTGTTCAAATTTCAAAAAAAACATCCTTTGGTGCAGATTCCGACTACGAAAATGAAATGAATAATGTAGCTTTTGTTCCCACGTCATCCGAAAAGACGAACATCATGAAAAGTATGTGCAGTTTTTTAGACGAACGTTCATATGCATCGTAAGAAAATCACTATGCATTTTTTGAAAATTATCATTTTTTGTTACGACATGTGGTCTCTAGCCAAATATTTTGAGAATATCTCAGAAAGCTCACTTCAGTATATAAAGATTTATATCAGAAATATGAGGTAAGATTTGCAGGTACATTCATCCAGTTGATTTAAAGAAAAAAGTACACGCAGTTTTAAAAACATCATTTTAAGAAAATTGGATTTTTAACATAAAATGCCACTGCATCACAAAAATTATGAATTACAACATGTATTTGTCCCCTTTTATTAAACATCAGCATCTTTTCAATTTAAATAGGAAACAAGAAAATCTTAAATTGTGCAGAAAAGACATACATTGAATTTTTCTGTTTTTGTTTAACGACATATTTTGTAGCATTTACATCAACTTTCTCAAATTATGTATCAAGTTTTGAAGAATTTTTAGCTTTGATGCATTACAAACATGAAAGCTGAAGACAACACATTATAAATATAAAGTGAAAAAGTATCAATATGGTTTTGGTAAGAATTTGTTATTGCATTTGGAAATATACAGGGTTTTATGAAATTTTAAAAGTTTTCATTGTAAGGGTTCCGTATAGATTTTGGATAAAAACAAAAAGTATGAGTGTTGATAAAAAATGAACTTGAATTATTATTTATAAAGTTTACTTAAGACTATCCTGAAACTTATTTTTCTACCCATTACTCTAATTTTCTGATGCATCTTATCAACTCCAGACAGTTATTTTGTCATTGTCATAAAAAGATGATAACTGTTCACCAAGCCATTTCGGTAAAAATATGCTTCTACATAGATATCGTCAGAGAATCACCGTTTTTTTAAGGCCTCTTTCAGTGATGCGAGGAGAACAATTCTCATGGAGACAAATCAGGGCCGTAAAGAGGATGCTCTTTTTCCATTGAACTTTCTCAAGTTTTTTATACATAGATCATGTTTCTGTTGTGCAATTGTTTTCTTTTCCATCAATGAGCAAAGTTCATTTAGTTCAAAAGTTGGCAATAATAAATAGCCCTGATCGTATCCCTGTCTTTTGTTGAGTGTGATGCTGATAGAGAGATAGAAGACATGCTTTATATTGTCCACTTGTTTTTGTCCTCTAATGAAAGATTTAGCCCAATAATAGAGGTTAGTTTTCGCGGTAATTTCAAATATTCTAACAATCGGCATACAATTTCATTTGATTCTACAACTCCACGTGTCAAAAATTTAATAATTATCCATTGCTCCTCTGTAGGATGCAATTCCTTCAAACTCATTAATGCTATAAACGCGAAAAAGGGGTTGTGCAGTGAAAAATGCAAAGTTTTCGTCACTCCTAACAACCCTCTCCATCACATACAAGAGAACTATCATCTTAGCTCTCGCCAGACATTTCCAGTTCTTTTTTGATCCACCATCAAATCTAGCATTTTAAGCAAAAGTTATGTAAGTATAGATTCTCAAGTATTTGAAAATTTGCTTAGTTATTCATTCACAAGAGCATTAAAAAATCATTTTGAAAACCCTCGAAATTAAGAGCAATATGCTAAAAGTAAGAGAAAACCTGGAGCTCCTCAGAATAAACCGACAAAAGCAATTTCTAGAATTATTTAGTATAATAATCAGGGAGTCAGAGACTTTAATAAATGGTAATTTTTCCAATGCTGAAAGAAAAATTGGCTATGAAAAGGATGTCATCTCATTTTAAATTACAAGGGAGTTTTTTGAAATCATTCTTGTCTATACGTAAATATAGTAAATATACTGGACCATTTTAATTAAATTGTTTGCTAAAACATGAAAAACACTCTTTGGAATTTCCTGCATCGAGCTGAAGGAGATGTTCAAAAATAACGTTTAATATTTCTTTTTCGTAAATTTGCTCAGTAAAAAATTAAATGCAGGTTCTTGAAAGTCAAAATTTTATCCTAAGTTTCTGAATACAATTAATTTTGATCCTTACTATTTAAGCACTTCTTAAATCTAAACGCATGCATAAGTTAATTTTTAAAATAAATGTTTTGATATTTTAATTTTTTTTTATATAATGTTTAAAATAAACTCCAGACCATTTTAGAAATCTTTCAAGTTCAACTATCATATATTTTACTATTTTTTAATCAGGCTTAGCTAGAGGCATCAGAAGTCAAGAGTAATATTATAACAAAGATAGGGATCGTTTTCAAAGTTTTAATTTGTGTAATCTTAAATGATCATGTTGTTATTTTTCTTTCTTTCTCGTTTAAAGACATTTAAGTCTTACCGACAGTTATTTGCGATTGCTCCTGCACAAAACTTTATTTTCTAAACAAAGATAAGAGCAATGAAATTTAAGAATTTAATGAATTCAAACAACTTATAATTGTCTAAAAATGTTATTTTGGTGTTCGTGTTGTTCTATTAAGTACTGTGAGGAAAATTGCGTGTTCTGTGTAAACTCTATGCAAATTTTATTTTACTTTCGATTTAACATGATGAAAATGTAAAAAGTGGCTGAATATGAAAGTATAAAATAATATAACAGAAAATATTTAACTTTAAGTCATTAAATACACTTATTATGAAAAAAAGCAATGTGAATAAATAATTTTTTTTTCAATTAGTTGTAGAGTTATGGTTTTTTCTTTTAAATATTGCAATAATACCTGTAATAATATCTTTGGGTAAATTTGATGTGAATATTGAATTCTTTTTTTTTTCCTAATGGATTGCATATTGGCCACTAAGACTTTGCATATTGTCAACTTTGTAGAAATGGAAAGTATCAAATGTGAGAACCATATATATATATATATATTATATATTTTTGGTGGTATCATATAGTTGATGTTCTCTCACTACCAAATTTTGACGATTGAATTGATTTTAATACAAGCTATCGTTTTATGTTAAGTATTACATTGGTTTCATTTTTCCGAGGGTACCAGAGCCAAATTGATACGCATGAGATCTTTAACATGCCACATAATCATATGACATGTATGCCTACGATTTTCGCATCCAGAAAATTTATCGACTCCAGCAAAGATCGAACCCGTAGTTACGAAACGGGCTCTATTCACCGAGCCGACGTATATTGAAAGCTTTAAAAGTTACTTTTTACTAAAGATGTTATATTCTGCTCTTAAGAATCCTTATTGATTTTATATACTAATTAAATCCATTAATCATTTTAATATTTAATTAATTTCGCAAATATGGTAATGAAATATTCCTCATTCTTCATATAAATACTAATTTCTGTTTGTTTCTGAGACATAGTAGCCAATAGATTGGGATAAGGAATCATGACCAACTTTGTTTCCTCCATTAAAGCCAGGATTTCGAGTCTTAATTTTGTTACAAATCCGACGTGTACCAAAGCTAAAACATGTTAAATATATCGATAAAACTCTTATATTGATGAGTTGTCTTCACGTTTTTTCGTCTCACGCTACCTATAGAGTTCTATAAAATGTATTGGGGGAATCGCATTCAACATATATATTTAGAAGAATATATCTTAAAACAATAATTAAAGTAGATCAAAAAACATGTTGTAGGTACTTTATGTATTTTGAAAAATATTGTTTTTTTTATTAAAAACATTAACAAAATTTATTCATTTAATAATATTATTTTACGTTCCAGGTATCACCCTATGCATGCGTTATATTTAGTAAGTCAAATGTTTTCGCATTCCTTTTTACGTATCTAGATCTTTTGAAATTATCTGTAATCGCATTTCATTTGTTTTTTTAGTTAATCACACAGAGAAATATTTTTCATTCAAATCTGTTGTTCTGGATATTAAAATGTTTGCAGTTGTGTTAGAAGTCTTATGTATTTTGCATGAAAACTTAGGAGCTGTTCTTGATTAAATTTAGATTTTAGAGTTGAATCTGTTGATCTATCGATAACCTGTTCCCTCTCTGTAATTATCGGTATCTTTCCCCAAATGAAAATAGGTGCATTTTCCATTCCAAAATTACTTAGTTTTGCGATACATTGTTCTTTAGGAGTATAAAATTATTTCGTGGAAATAGTATGCAATAAAATATTCCCAATCCAGCAGGTAGAACATATAAAGAAAAAACTTTTAATGTATTATTTTTATTATATTATGATAAAATTTAAAAAAAAGTATTATACAAAATGAAGTTATGTATAAATAAAATTTTCAATTTTAATGACTGGGAGGAGCTTTAGAATTCTTGTAGTTACAAAAACTTCACAGAGAACGTGAATATATTTTGTATACCAGCGTTTCTCAAACTGTGGGGTACGTCCCCCTTGGGGGGCATGATGACACTGCGAGGGGGGTGCGAGCATATTGAAAAGTTGGAAGCAAAAGATTATTTAAAAGAATTATTAATTTACTGAAAGTAAGCAAACAAAATACATTCTGACGTAATGAAAAATAAAGTACATATTTTCACTGATATAATACACTTATAAATGTATCAGTACTGCAAATTGTATTTTTGATAACTAATTATTCTAAATTAAGAACAAGTTTAACAATTTCCAGTGACTCCATGGGCTCGTCATATATAAAATTGTATACAAAATTTAACAAGTATCTCGATAACTATAATCCCTTAACTGCCGATTAAAAGTTACGTGATTCGCTCCTTAATGCCACCGTTTTCTACGTAAGCGCGTGTATGTGGTGTATGAGAGGGGGGAAGGAATAAATAAGCAAATTCTCTGAAATAAGTAAATCCTTCGTAAACAATATCATGGTCATTTTATTCAATTCCAAATAACTTTATTGGGATGAGTGTACATAATAGATCGTACTTCAAAAGGACGTATATATACGTCAGGGGCAATTAATGCAGTAGCTGAGCGAGAGGTTTATATACACCGGTGGAACTTCAGAGGTTAAATTCGTAGTGTAGCCTTACGATTGAATATTGGGTCGCAAATATTGAAAGTGTGAGAAGCACTGTTGTATACACATTTATAATTTTCCTTTTGACTTTATATTGTGACTCGTGGAACCCAGTCAGAAGACCACTGGTGTATAATATAGAAAAGTGGTCATTTTGTTTTTAATATAAAGACGCTCGTGATCGATTAATTGATTTGATAGATTGCTTGTAGAAACTTAAAGTGAACTATTGGTATAGAATCTCGTAATTTTTCAGTGACACCTCAAAAGCCTGAAGTGACGAGGAGACACTTGATCTAATATTCTATTCTTCAAACTTTCACGTCTTGGCGACTTGAGGATTTCAGACCTTGACAAATTTAGCGTGCACCAGTATCTCTGGATGATGAAACTCCAATCGTTATATTAAATTAATCACAATAGTTGTATATTTTACTTAACATTTTCTTTGAAATAATCCGTACCATTTATAATCTTTCTATAGAATATATTATCTTCAAGAATTATATTCTTTGTCTTATGAGAGGTAGAATTTATTTAATAGTAATGTATTCAATTCATATGCATTGACTTCTATTCAATGGCTCTCTTATTAGTATCATAAGATAATTAAAGAAATTATTATAAAAGACGTAGCTATAGAAAGAGACAGTTCTTCAAGTTCAATAGGTTTATTCTTATGCAAAATTATTAAGTTTCTCACATGTTTTGAAATCAATTTTCTTTCAGTTAAATAGAAAATGCAATTGTAAATGTGTACGCTATTTATCGATAAAGTAAACAGATGTGCATCTTTTATTAGATAATAGTTAAATGAGTGAAAATGCTGATAGTAAGGATAATAGTTAATTCATCTATCAGTATGTTAATTTAAGAATAAAATCGTTTTGAAAAAAATAATTAACATAAATATATGTTGCTTTATCTCAGTAAAAATACCACAGAGTTTTTTAAAGAGAAAAACAGTAAGTACCTTACAACACTCTCAAAATTATGTATGTATCATGATCTTATGTAAGTATCATGATTTTCCCCAGTAAGTTGTGATGTTTTCTACTTTTACATATATTTTCAAATCAAACAACAAAGAATCAATTCAACTATTGAACATTATTCTTTACATAAAAAAAAATATTGAAATCCATATAGAGCTTTAAACTAAAAAAACAATTATTATTTTTAGAGTGTAATTCAGAAAAATATTTTCAAGAGTTTTAATGCAAAAATCCATAGATAAGGTTCATAAAATTACTTTTATAAATTTCTACAAATATTTAAAATTAACACTTGATGTATCATCCATTATACTTTCTATTCTTAAGAAGATTAGTAATATATATACAGTAATACATCGACTTACACTACCCGTACTTAAGTGAATTCGGAGTTAAGCAATTATTAAATCTCGTTGATTTGCATTTTGTTTGAGTGCTATACAACTCAATTACTCCCTCCCTGATTCCTGTTTAGCTAATGTATATGTTCGGACATATCATCCAAAATAAACACCTAGACATAATAAGTCATTTTATGTTATTTATTTCATATCTACTGAGTGTGTTTGTGTTATTACATGGAAGCCTAGTGGTCAAAGTAAAAGACTCGTAGCTGGCGTGACTTAAGTTCGAGCCCAGTACCACTGAAGACCCACCATGTAGGGGAGCGATGCTAAATCTATCGAGAGCTCAAACGTCCTCCTGAAGGTGTGGTGTGGTAGTTAAGAAAGAGGGTGCCAGCTCAGGTGTCTTCCTCGTCACTTGACCATGGGTCAAAATTACGAGGTTCGTCGCCAAAAGCCATCGTCTAGTTGAACAGTGCGACGTTAATATTCCCTCACTCACTTTCTTATTACATGAAGGAATTGTTGTATCGTGTTTGTTATATCCTTAAAACTCAGGCGGAATCAGTGCCAAAGTGATTGGTAATGAGATTGAAGAAGTTTCCGATCTTAGCAGGCAAATAAATTAGAAGTGGGTAGTAATGACACTCAAGAACTGAGGAATTCCCACAATCAGGAGCTGACAATGGATGAGCTCATAGAAATGTATGAGCAAGACATTGAAGAACTTGAGTTTTTGGACATAGTTCATTCAGAAGACGGAGTGATGATTGTGAATTTGACAGAAGGCCTCAGCTTAGTTGAACAGTAGTTTCAAATTTTGGAAATTACAATCTTCAATGAAGAGCGAATTCTTTCAACAAACAAGTAATAAGAAAATTATTCGTATGATACGAGGAAATTTTGCGGGAGTGAAAATAAATCTTTGAACTGGCAGATTACTTTATTAGATATTATAAAACCTTCCACATAAAATAACTTCAATTTGTTATTTTGTTATTGTGTTATGTATAATAATATTAATTTTTTTTCTAAATTATTATTTTCTTTCGTCTCCGGACCTAAATAAAAATAATTTATATGTATTTATAGGCGAAATCAAACTCCGACATACACGGTCATCACTCAGTCCCGCCTATAGTGTAAATTATGGGTATTTTTGCATTGCACATTAATCTTTACATTTAAAAAGCTTAAATTTATACAAGGCATTATACTAACAAACATTATTAATTTCGTGTTCTATTTTAGACAAATATTTCAGTATACAAATCAAAATATGATTAATAAAATTTCATTTGTAAATATATTCTAAAATTTTAAAGTAATATTTGATACCTAATTTAGTATTCTTTCTTGTCTAGAAAATTAAAAAGATATATAATCAAAGATTTTTTTAAAGGTTTAATTTAAATTAAATTATGAATTAACTGCATTTTGGGAAAAATAATCTGTATAAAAATAGAATAATTGTCCAATAAACAAAACAGTAGAACCAAGACAATTTAAAATGAAATGTAAAAGTCAATGGAGAACTTCCTTTTTTCAATAAACACAATACATTTGAACCATAAAATAATTAAGTGTTTAAAACAAGTTAAAGATAAAAATCTGAATGAAAAATAAAGTTCATTATTTCTTTATTTATTCCTAAAGGGAATTGATTTAAAATTCAATCACTAATTTACAATGTTCTTTTTTTTCTACTTGAAGAAACTCTTGCACATAAGTAATAAAAGAGCTTAAACAAATAATTCTTTCGAGGAATGTTATAATATTCGAATATTAAATAAATGATACAGAACTTTTAAAGCATATTACTGTATAATTATCATTCTTCACATCACTAATCTTATTTCATTATTTCAAAGAATTTTATATATTTTTGAAGTATTTGCTTAAATGCATTGGTTTCGATTAAGTATTCTGTATAGTTTCCTTTTTCAATTCTCAATCATGCAAATCAAAAGATGATTAACAAAATTTCGATTTATAAATATATTTTAAAATTTTAAAAGTGATACAGTGAAATATGCTTAACGCGAAAACGTTTAAAATAAAATATCGGTTAACACAAAACTGTATAATGGTCCCAACAAAGTACTATGTATTTCCATGCATTTTTTCTCTTAAAATGAAACTAAGATCGCTTAAGGTATCCGACTACGTTCGGAACCGTGATTTTAAAAAAGCGCATAAATGGATAATTTTCATGATATTTAGTGTCACTTAGATTAGAATACATGTATACAATTGTTTTAAGGACATTATGACAAAAAAAATGATTTAAATACAATATTTTGGCAAAAAATGAACTTAGAATAAACTTTTTTCCAAATGTTCTCCTTTTGTAAGAAATGCTTCTATTGTATTAATATTTTGCCTATATTCAGCTCAGACCTCTGTACAGAGGCTCAACTAGAAGTTTTGAAATGCATAACTCGGAAGTCGGTTTATCCATGTTTTACGAAAACAGAAGGGAGAAATTTTAAGAAAATAAGCCGATAATTATTTCAAATGGTTATAACTCTCAAAATAATTTGAATTTTTCAAAATTTATAGTTGAGCCTCTGTACAGAGGTCTGAGCTATATACAGGCAAAATACTAATACAATAGAAGCATTTTTTACAAAAGGAGAACATTTGGAAAAAAGGTTATTCTAAGTTAATTTTTTGCCAAAATATTGTATTTAAATAATTTTTTTTGTCATAATGTCCTTAAAACAATTGTATACATGTATTCTAATCTAAGTGATACTAAATATCATGAAAATTATCCATTTATGCACTTTTTTAAAATCATTGTTCCGAACGTAGTCGGATACCTTAACACAAAAAGGTTTTCCTTCTAGGATAAACAAAACACGGGAAAAAAACAGCCACGTAGGCTCATTATGGGAAGAATTCGTCTCAGTAGATGGTGATAATGTGTTTACAGACTCAATTAAGGCAGAATGCAGTCCTTGATCCCACGTCATCCGAAATGAGGAGCATCATGAAAAGTATGCAGAGATATTTAGGCACACATTCTAATGAAGAAAAGAATAACAAAATGGATGACGTCGAATGTTTTGTTGATAATTTGTTACTAAAAATGCAATGCAAAGAGAAATATCTGAATATTTTTCAAAAACTCAATAAATGTTTTGTTTTTCAAACCTTGAAAATTTTATATTACATTTCAGAGAGTATGAATGTTTTTGTTTCGTTGATGTTTATATATATATATATATATTAAGTTTTATTTACATACTATGTAAAGAAAACCTACTCTAATGAACTTTTTTTCGAATGTTTAACTTTTTTGTAATAATTTTAACACGAAAACGCTTAAGTTCCCTCAGTTACATATTAAACGATTTTCACTGTATTTGATACGTAATTGAATATTCTATCCAGTTTTAAGAGAATTAGTAATATTCATAACCAAAAAATTTTTTGAAGTTTTTATTTGAATTAAATTATGAATTAACTGTATTTCGGCTAAATTAATCTATGCAAAAGTAAAAAAAAAACTCCTTGTGCAATAAACAAAACAGTCGAACCAAGACAATTTAAAACAAATGCAAAAATCAATGAAGAATTTTCTTTTTCAATAAAAACAATACGTTTGAGCCATAAAATAACTAAGTTTAAAATAAGTTAAAGATAAAAATCTGAATGAAAAATAAAGTTCATCACTTTTTTTATTTATACCAAAAGGGAATTTATTTGAAATTCAATCATTAATTTACAATGCTCTTTTTTTTTCCTTCTTGAAGAAATTCTTGCATATAATTATTAAAAGAGTTTAAACAAATAATTCATTCGAGGCATGTTACAATATTCGAATATTAAATAAATGATACAGAACTTTAACAGCATATTTCTGTATCATTAGAATTCTTAACATCACTAATCTTATTATTATTTTTTTATTTAAAAGAATTTTAATATTTTAAAAGTATTTGCTTAAGTACATTAGTTTCGATTAAGAATTCAGTATAGTTTTCTTTTCAATTCTCAGAAGACGAGACTAATACATTATCTGCTATATTATTTTTCTCATTCCCAAATGATTCGGGATTTTGATGCAAATTATAATTTTAATACAGATATTTCTCTAGACAAAGATGTTTGTCCATTAAAAAAACTCATTTCTACAAATTTAAAATGTATTTTCCAATCATCTACTTTTTTTTCCTCAATGAGTTTAAGGATATTTTTATTTAAATTGCATTTTTAAAATTCATTCATGTAATTTCTATCTTTAATTAGGATTTTTGGAAAATTGTTTTTTTAAATAATGAAAAAATGCTAATTGTGCTCAGAATTTTTTAAAAATTTTCATTTAAGAGATGAACATTGAATTTTTTGTAAGTTTCGTTAAAAATATTTTGTTAAAATAGAAAATAAAATAAAGAAGTACCTTTTGTCAAATTGTGCAATCAATTACAAACTCGTTTTTAAAAAAATATGATCATTTTTATTTTGCTTTGTGACTTTAATTAACTTTTAGACAATAATCTTGTGTTTATATAATTTTTCAATTTCATCGGGGTAAAAGGTTTGCCTATTTCCTATTCAGGTGAATTCTGTACTTAATGAAAAATAGTTATGTAACCGACAATGATTTTTAGTAATATCAGATATATATTGAATTTAAAATTCTTACACATAAAGTTCATTAAAGAAAATCTCAAAAAATTAATTAAAATATAATATTTATTTACTTTAACTTCACAACTTTTAAGAAAATCAAATGCAAACAATGCTGAGCATCTTAAAATTGTGCTTCGGATAATTTTTTTATAACTGGTAACTAAATGACAGTTATAAGCTATTTTAAAGTACATTGATAGGCATACTTATCTTTGGGCTTACAATTCTAAATTTAGAACTATAGTCATAACATTTTATCAAAAGTGTAGCGAATAACTTGTTTTATTTCATACAGTACATTAAACTTCATATTTTTTGGGATTAAAAAAAATTGCTTAATAAAATACTCTAATAATTGGAAATATTTTTTGTATGTAAAAATACAATGCACTTTTTTAATTTATATTTGCTTCTATTTTCTTAATATTTTAACTACTTCACTTTAACGTATAAAATTTTTCATGAATTGTTAAAAAGAATTATGAAACAAAGGAGAAGTATTCCAAAATTAGAGTCTCCAAAACTCTTTCTGAAAACAATCTGACCTGAATGCATTTTGAGTAGATTTACATTTTTAAATATTGTCGCGAAGATTGAATTAATATTGTAATTCTATACTTAAGTGAAATGACAACTTGCTCTATTCAAAACTCGGGACTTTATTCCGCGGACTGAATATTTCTTTTCTTATATATTTCCATCTAAAGTTCCAGAACTTTCCTTAACTATAGTTTTAGTCACCTTTTCAAAATACAAGTACAATTAATAATAATAAAAGCATGAGAGAAAGAAAGAATTGCAATGAATAAAAAACAAGCATGAGACTCAAAAATTAAAGTTAAAACATAGAAAACGAAAGAAGTTATTTTTGGCAAGTCACCCGCAGCCGGGCGCATGGATCCGAGCAGAAAATCGTGTCCATGACAATCAAAGTGAACTAATTTTTGCAACAATATAAATATGATACGTTTCCTCAAAAATAAGTGAAGAAACAAAGAACTTTGTCAGCGTTATTAAATGTTAATTGTAATATTAATATAGTGTAGAATGTAACACCCAAGAGAATTTCATTTTTTTACCTTATGAATTACTTAACAATCTAGTATAGATTTTCCGATCCATCCAGAAAAAATTGTAACACGTATCTTTTATATGGGTTTTGTATTTCATGGAAATCAAAACTACATCGTTGTTTCTTTATTAAATGAATGTTTCTGCTCCACTTCTAAGCTAAAACTAGAATTTAAATTCTATCATCATATGTAGTTATTTGAGATAGTTCTTTCGAGAGCTTTTTGAAGGCATTCTTTCACTTTACTTAAATTCATAAATTTAAGCTTGCAAATTGTTTTCGAGTTATGTGTATCCAGCTAGATATTTTCAAATACGTAATTAAATTTACCTTTACTTCAGTTAATGTCCTTGCACTTTACTAAATTTATAACTTCTCTCACTCTGTCTACTCAGCTTACTACAAAAAATGAATTATAACAAAATAATAAAGTAAAGTATTTCCTATACCAGCTTAACTATATTCGTCTGCGATTTTCTAGTTTCTTTTATAAGTATCTGATGATATTACATTTCCTGAAATAAGCAAGTAAAAGAACATGAAGTACGATAAGTAAATAGATAAAATAACCGGAAACTCAAAATGTTATCTTACGTGTTGCTAGTATTCCGAACTTTTAATTCGGCTTAGTGTGTAAATAATCCTTTTCTCTTAAGCTGTCGTTGAATTTCTGCAAAATATAAATAAATAAAATATCGCACATACATGAATTGAACTTTAACAAGCAGAAAATTTATTCTCTAAATCCCCTTCTTTTCTGAAATAAGCTAGGGAAACTATAATGATTAAATTATTAGACCATTAAAGTTCGAATAATAATTGAAATAAATATTCCATCTATAATCATGATTATTTTGTTTCCCGATAAGTAATTAAATTCACCATGTATTAATTTCTCAGCTCAAAACTTTTTTGAAATGATGGAGTGTTGTACAGAAATAGCATTTTAACATAAAGACAGAAATTTTGAAATGAGAAGCTTTAGAAGAAGGCTACAAAAATAATTTAAGTAATCCTTTTATGCTTTCATGTTTGAAAAGGTTTCATATTTCTGAAGATGTAATGAAATTGATAACTATTCTAAATCGAAAGTTGACTTATCATTAGCACACAGTATCGAACTACTAAGCAATTTATTTTTTATAGTTAAATTTTACTTAAAACTTAGTATAATATTTTTTAGAAGAAGAAATTAATAATTTACTATAAATATCTAGAAAAAAAATTTTTTTATATGTTTAAAAATATATTGTTATAAAATATATTTGTTTTATAAGTAATTCCCATGTTCAAAAGTGTTTGATCATAATTAAAAATGCACGCGACCTTTATCAGTCTTCTTGAAAAGAGAATTTTGTTTAACACAGCGTTTCTCAAACTGGGGGGCGTGACGACTCTACGAGGGAGGCGCGAGCATATTGAAAAATCAAAAACAAAAATTTATTTCAAAACATTATTAATTTACTGAAAGTAAACGAACAAAATACATTCTGACATAATAAAAAATAAAATACACATTTACACTGATATATTATATTTATAAATGTATCAGTGCTACACAATGTATTTTATAATTAATTCAACAATACTAAGTTAAGAACAAGTTTTATAATTACCAGTGACTCCATAGGATTGTGTGTAATATATAAAAAATTATATCCAAAGATTAACACTTATCATGATAATTTGT